>NDXB01018436.1:0-32998 GCA_002631895.1 Agapornis roseicollis
AGGGCAAGAAGGGGGGTTGAGTGGGTGAACGTGCTGCCTGGCTGGGTTTAAACCACGACACCTGTTCATCACTTCTACGTATAAAGAAACTCAGCACTTTGACAGACATGCAAATCTAGCTGAGTGGTATGAGGCGTGATTTCTAATGTTGTTTCTGAGTTGTCTCAGCAAATTTTTTACTAGTACTAGAATTTGCTAACTTTGCAAAGGCTCATGATCCACTATTTGCTTAAAGCTAATGTGTTTGATTTATCACTGAAATGGACCAGAAACTTTCATGTCATCAGTGATGGCATCTTGGGAGTCTTGTTCTGAAATTACATTTACCAGAAAAATACCATGAGACAGTTCACATGAGGATGCATTTTGCTGGGCATAAGTAATTAAGAGTAAGAGCTGATACACTTTTGGAGATCTGAGTAGGGATACTTGCCCCATTGCTTTTTATACTTGTGATTTGCAATTGGGTTTCTTATTCAGCCTGTTTCTGAATGTATCATTAGCTATATTGAAATGAGTGGGGAATCAGGATCTAGTTCTTGTTTATGGGGTGTTTTGAATGTAAATTTAAAAAACAGGAGACTGTAATAAAACAAATAAAACTTGTAGGCTTATGTAGATTGGTAAAAAATAAATGGATTTTCCCCTACTCTGTTAACGAAATGTGTTCAAAACAAACATCCTCCAACCACTGGTTAATAGAACAGATTTCCTAGGCATCTATGAAATGTGAGCAAAAATTATATGTTTGCATTTTAATAGCTTTCAAGCCTGAATGTCTGAAGTGAAGGTCTTAAAGCTATATTGAGGTTCCTAAATGGAATTACTTTGATTGACAAGGTAACGCAAAGTAACATCAGCATTGCTGAGGTCAGTGAGAAGACTCCAGGGGGTTAATTATCATGGGAATGCAAAGAGTCATTATAACCAAAACCATATAAAACATCACAATCAGATACTGTTTGTCCATGGGATAAATGTGGCAAAGGAGAAAGAAGTTTACCAGTATAACCCCTGAGAATGGAATTTAATTGAACACAGAGAAAAAAACCTCCTGAAAACATTCTGGGTTTCTATGTGGATACCTGCTAGTCTGAAGACATGTTCCATTTTAAAAATAAAACACTGTAAAAATACAACTGTTCTGAAGTGTAAGTTTGAAGTCACTTATATTCAGGGAGTGGCATCAAGCAATGCAGTTGTGTTATGTGCTGTATGAAGTATTAATCAAGAGGCTGTGCAAAAAGAAGACCTCATATGCTTCCCAAGTACCCCCAGTCTGTATTGCCACCAGCACATGTGTGTCTGTCTCTTCCCAGCTTCCTCTACTGGCTGTTTTTAGTATCTGTTTATGTTCTCCTTGCTGAGCATCAAGAGCAGTTTAGAAGAGCAAAGAGGCAAAAAGCTGGAAAAGGAGGGGGACTCTGGGGAAAAGGTGAGAATATTTGTGCTGCTGGATTTAGAAACACAGAAAGTTTCTCCTGTCTTACAAGGAGTATTATTTGAAAGGATCCGGTCTTCTTGCTACCACTGGCTGTGCTCTCTAAGGAAACACTTCATATAGAAAGTGATGGGAGATGGAAATAGAGTTCCATTATGCAGTTTCTATAGAGTCAATCTATATTTTAATATGGTTATACTGTTCAGTAGCAGTGTACAGTGTTTGTTTATCTAGTCAGTTGCTTGATATGAATCTTTTCTTATTTTAGCCAGGCTCCTAGCTTTTTTAAGGGATTGGAACAATATGTGCTGTGTGGCAAGTCTTTCATTTCACATTTCATCTGAACTAATACTCGGTTCAATTTACAAGGTGCATTTCTCAACAAAAGAATAGAAAATTTCATCTCATCTTATATTTACCGCGAGCTTGCCTCTTTCCTTTTAGTTTGCCTTAAAATTCTGTCTTCAGTTACAAGGGCTCTACCAAGTCTTAGTTTAGCTTGGGAGCTGCTTTTTCCAGCTTATCAGCTAGAGTCAGAAGAGATGAGAACAGTTCAGGCCTTTGAATTTACAACTGCACATTTGAACTGCATGTTTGCATTTTTACTATTATTCTTCTTGCTATTATTTTAGAACAGTCTTCCCCAAAAGAATATGAGATATTAGGGGGAGTGACCCTTCCCCTCTGCTTAGCAGAGGTGAGGTCACACCTGAAATACTGTACCCACTTCTGTGCTCATCAGTACAAGAGAGATGTACTGAAGAGTCCAACTAAGGACCACAAAGATGATGAAGGGACTAGAGCATCTCTTCTCTCAAGAAAGGCTGAGAGAGCTGGGATGGTTTAGCCTGGAGAAAACTCGGGGAGAATCTTATAAATGTATATAAATACTTCAATGGAGGGTGCATAGAGGACAGAGGCTCTTTTCAACAGTGCCTAGAGACAGGACCAACGGTAATAGGCACAGTCTGGAACACAGGAGGTTCCATGTAAACGTAAGAAAATACTTTTTTACTGTGAGAGTGATAAAGCACTGGCCCATCTTGCCCAGAGAGGTGTTGGGATGTTCAAAAGCCATCTGCACATGGTCCTGGGCAGCCTGTTTTAGGTGGCTCCACTTGAGCTGGGGAGTTAGATAATCCTTTCCAGTTGTACCCAGTCAGTCATTCTGTGAGATTCTGCATCCCACATCAGAAACAAATGAGCTGCAATTGGCAGATACAGGAATACAAGTCTTAATAAATGAGATCTAGGTGGGCAGGTTGTTTCTCCATGAAATGTTCAGTGAGTCGGATATACCTAAATGCATGGGAATGCTGTGTGTGTGAATTACTTTTTCTACATGCATGCTCTATGGAGGATGAACCTTGAGTTCAAGACTTGGTATTGTGGAGATGTGCGTTCTTCTGCACAAATTCAAGTTATCTGGTGAAACACAGCCAACTGAGAATGAGTATGTATGTGTGGCATATATGCTTTAACCTGAAGGAAAGGACAAATCTTTTCTCTTGAAGAGTTTTATTCATCTCTAGTAGTTGTAGCTACATACAACCTATGAAAAATACTTTAAAATAGTAAAGTAAAAGCTGCAAAATATGCTGTACATATGGGAATGAAAACCAATGAAGGCAGGGCCCCATGAAATATTTGTCGTCCAGAACTATTTGTTGAATTTGGCATTTTGTAGCAAACTATAGGTCAAAGCAGATATTCATTAATTCTCACAACTCCTTTGAGCAGTGGATGAGAAAGTATTATTTAAATTTGGATTAAAACTGGATGATTCCAACCAGATTTAAACCAGTTAAATTTTTCATCTCCTGAGGCTATACAGCATGTAATCTTATGCCTAGATGTTTTTTTATTAATATTTATTCTATATTTATGTTAATCACATTAATTTGCTATCAGTTCTGAGTTCTGTGCATCTGTTTGTTTCACAGCTGTATCAGTTATAGTTACAAATCTGCTATAGAACAGAAAGAAGGCAGATTTACGATTTCTGTTTTGAAATGATTGCAGTTAGCAAGAATTGCCTACTTTGTGTGTTCTTTCCTTCCTGTTTCCCTGTTATTCATTAGGCAATGTAGTAATGTTAGATATAAATTATATTTGGCTGGGTAATTGCTCACAGGCATCAACCATTTGGTAACTACATATAAAATATTTTCTATCCTACAAACCGACAACACTGTTATTTAGATCCAGCCTGGCAAGTTTCTTGCACATCCATATTTCCATTTTAAGCTCTCCCACCACTCAAGGAGTGGCAAATCCACCCAATTTTTCTGTAGCCTCAACTGTCAAGATATGCTAAACTATTCTCTCTGTTACAGTATTCTTGCCTAAACTTTTTGAGTCAAATACTGTGAAAGGACATAGGAAAAATAAAATGCTTATGGTGGCTTTCTATCATTTTCCTTAGACAAGACTTAACGGGGGAGCTCAGGTCCAATAAGAAAGTAAAGGCAGACTTTCAGGCTGATGGAAAATGTTGAGATCATAGAATGGTTTGGGTTTGAAGGGCCCTTAAAGCTCATCTAGTTCTAACCCCCTGCCACAGGCATGGACACCTTCCACTAGACCAGGTTGCTCCAAGCCCTGTCCAACCTGGCCTTGAACACTGCCAGGGATGGGGCAGCCACAGCTTCTCTGGGCACCCTGTGCCAGCGCCTCCCCACCTTCCCAGGGAAGAATTTCTTCTTAATGTCTAATCTGAATCTCCCCTCTGTCAGTTTAAAGCCATTCCCTCTTGTTCTGTCCCAACAGGCCCTTGTCAGAAGCCCATCTCCAGATTTCTTGTCACCCTTCTAGGCACTGGAAGCTGCTCTGAGGTCTCCCTGTAGCCTTCTCTTCTCCAGGCTGAACAAGCCACCTCTCTGGCACAGATCGAGCAGTTTGTCATGCGAATGCATAGCAGGCACAGTCTGTATTTTGTTTATCGCTTGGTTAGAATGCTGTAGGTTCTGAGGACATGATGATAGTTTTCTATTTGCACGTGGGTCTGGGGACGCAAGAAGTTGTGTTTTGCCCTAGCCATGATCGTAGTCCCTGCAGGAGCATCCTCTAACATAGGAAGGTGGGGGTCTCTGGCTCCCACCCACACACCAACTGGCAGAGCTGGCAAGCTGAAGAAGATTCACTGTTGCAATTTTGCCTTTGCAATTTTGTCTTGACGTATTTGGTATTTTTTCTTAATCCCCTCCACAGAAGTTGAATGATTATCAGTAAGTTTCCACTCTTAAAAAAAACCCACAACAAACAAAAATCTTCATGCTTAAGGAGTAAAGATTAAAGGCATGTGTCAGTGACACTAGATAATGGTCCATGGTAAAACACACAAAAATAAAAAAGTACAGTTTGGCATGGGTTGTGGGAACATAAGCTTGAAGATAGCGAAGTTAACACTGCTGTTATCAATAGGGAGTCTCATACCAGTTGCAAGACACATGAGATAACTGTCCGTGGTAGCTCTTTCCCAAAAATCCTCTAAAAGCCCCAATCCCCAGAGACCCTCTTTGTATAGCTGGCTATTCCTTCCGACGTAGGGCTGGCCCCCTGTGTTTAAATGAGTGTGCCCTTTTGCCAACATAAAAGCCCAAGCAATGCAGGGAAGCAGATCCTTATACCACCCAGGTAAGCATTGCCTCTATGGGGACACCTCCCAAAGTTGAGCCTGCCACCTTACACTGAGATGATGTTAAGGTCCTTTCCAACCCTACCTATTCTATTCTAGTCTAGTCTAGTCTATGATGTCCCTCAGAGCTGGCTTCCTGATCATCATCACATGGTCTTTGGGGCTGGTAAGATAAACGCTCACCAAATATATCTGTCACTGTTTCTTTTACCATTTGCTGGTTCTTATGCCTTATCTTTTCCTATAGTAATAAACTAATCGGGATTTTACCCATTGTGTCTCAACTCACTCTCAACCTGGAATCCTTGAACTCCAGAACAAGGCATAGAATCATAGAATAGTTAGGGTTGGAAAGGACCTTAAGATCATCTAGGTCCAACCCCCTTTCCATGGGCAGGGACACCTCACACTAAACCATGCCACCCAAGGCTTTGTCCAGCCTGACCTTGAACACTGGCAGGGATGGAGCACTCACAACCTCCCTGGGCAACCCATTCCAGTGCCTCACCACCCTCACAGGAAAGAATTTCTTCCTTATATCCAATCTAAACCTCTCCTGTTTAAGTTTGAACCCATTACCCCTTGTCCTGTCACTACAATCCCCAATGAAGTGTCCCTCCCCAGCATCCCTATAGCCCCCCCTCGGATACTGGAAGGCTGCTATGAGGTCTCCACGCAGCCTTCTCTTCNATGAAGTGTCCCTCCCCAGCATCCCTATAGCCCCCCCTCGGATACTGGAAGGCTGCTATGAGGTCTCCACGCAGCCTTCTCTTCCCCAGGCTAAACAGCCCCAACTCTCTCAGCCTCTCTTCATATGGGAGATGCTCCAGTCCCCTGATCATCCTCGTGGTCCTCCTCTGGACTTGTTCCAACAGCTCCATGCCTTTTTATGTTGAGGACACCAGAACTGCACACAATGCTCCAGGTGAGGTCTCACGAGAGCAGAGTAGAGGGGCAGGATCACCTCCTAAAGCTATTCAGAAAACGAATTAAAAATATGTTTTAAAAAAGAAAAAGTAGAGTAAACCTCTGCCCCCTCCCCCTCTTTTGGTGTTTATGATATTGATCACAGTAACTTGGGAGAACCATCATGTTAAATGGTTGCATTTCCCAATACTAGAAAAGTGCAATGCTGTGTGGAAGGGAAAAGGTGTACTGCCCCATGGTAGAGGTCACAATGTTTTGTTTGTTGTGGTTTTTAACCCAGCACTGTGTTTATGACACATAAATCCCTCTCTTCCGTGAACGTGTAGTTTCAGAATCAAATGCATCTCATGTGTTGAATCTCTAACATAGAACTTGGTTTGCACTGTATCAGAAATAAAAGTCATCTGCAGAAACATTAAAAATCCTCATTTCAGTGAGCTGTATCTAAAAATGTGAATTAACTTTAGTCAAAGCTTTTGCATTTATGACTAACACCAGTTTGAGCAGTCATTTTAATCTGCTGTTCTTCTCATGCAGAGTGATTGTGGTGAAGTGATTTAGAAGGGAATTGCTAGAAGGAATTCAACTTTGCTAACACAGACAGATGGACAAGGATTTAACATTAATAATTGGAGGTGCATGCAGATTTATGTGGAAGGGGAGGAAATGCTTCATTTTTATTAGAAATGAAGTCAGCAAAAACCAAGCACAGGAGTTTATATGTAATAGTCTAGATGCAGAAAATAAGCGCTGAATTGTGCAACAGAATAGCTCCAACAGGAGTTTAAAATTAAGTCAATCCCCTGGTTAGATATGTGATTGTTGCTTGTGCAATTAGCCTTGCAGTAGTACTAAGATGAGCTGAGAAGGATTTACTGACTGAGGCCAAGTCTTATCAGAGAAGCCTTTTCGGGTGTAGATTAATGTGGAAATGACTTTTGCACGCCTCAGTAAGCTAGTGCATTAGGAGTAAAGACTGCTAAAATGCATTACAAAGGCCCTTTTGCCCTGTTCTCCAGAGAACAGTTTGCCCTTTCTGTGGCAGATATTGTTGCAGATTGCCCCTTCTGCTTGCACTGGGAGTTAACAAATTGAGGATTTAACAAAAATCTACCTTTAAAAAAAACACCCACATTTTAAATTTTATTAGATGAATGACAGCGGAGCCTTGGGAACAGTCAGTAAACACTGACTGATAATGTGGTCTCAAAAGTGCTACCTGGAAGAGGAATGCAAGAAAGTTACACAGACGAGAGTTACATCTAAACTGGAGACTCATGCTTTTAACAGCCAGAAAGTTATCCTGGAGGATGACTCATAAAACAAGGCTAACAAATGGGAAAAGAAAGAGACACATCATTAAGAAGGGATGGGTGGACACAGTCCAGTGCTGTGACAAATAGAGCCTAATACATTTGGGACTTTTTTTGGTATAATATTTGAGAAGGCACAGGTTGTGTTAATATTCCTATCTAATTTTTGGAAAACTGAAAAGATTGTGAGCAAGTTTTTGAAATCTCATAGCAAATAGGTTTAAAAGTTCTGAAGTACATTACTTCAAAGAGAAAAGAAAGGTAATTTCTGTACCTTTGTATTGAATAACCCTCACACTCACCATGGTGCTTTTGAAAAGTACTTACTTAATGTCTCAGGTTCAGAAAGGAGATTTGAATTGCAGGTTCTTCTTAGTTGGGCAGCATAGCCTAAGGTATTGCCTGTTTCTGGCTAATGGTTTCTGGCATGCTGCTTGCTTGTTCACTTTGAAATACTCACATGTACATTAAACAACTGCTCAGTCCATGTGTTTCATAGGAAGTTTAAATTTGTACATCAATGTACTTTTGTGACTGTAGCTGTTACACTTTTGCCATATACTTGTATAGGTTTAAGTGAAGAGTGAATGAGCTCGTGGAAGAGAAATCTGAGAAGAAATCCTTGACACACTGATATTCAGATTAGGAAGACTTTAAAATGAAAGTGGCTGTTAGAGCTGGGGGAAATGTATCATGTATCTTTGCCTTGTTCCTATACTGCATCCATGAGCAGGCTAGGGTCCATACATATGGTGCTCCTCACCATCTGTCCCCAGTCATCTCTGTGTGGACCGTCGTAGAGGTACAGTAGTGGACTTGACAGACTTATGGTGTGATACCTCTGGGCATGTTATGTCCATGTTTTGAAAATGCAAAATTGAAACTTTGGTTATGATATTCCCAGCAAGAAGACAGATGAGTGTTGTAGAAGGTGTGCTGCTACTTTGTTGTGACACATGGAGCTGCTGTGAACATCAGAGCTGTGACTAAGGGAAGAGAGCATTGAGGTCCCTGTACAAGGTGTGATGCAGGTGTAACTAACTGAGATAGTGCAGCTTATCTGGACAGTAGTCTACAGGAGGATTCTGTTGAGTTTGAAATATGAAGGTGAGATAAAGGATAATGGAATCAGCAAAGATACATGAGGAAGGGGAAAAGAAGACTTTTGTATCCTGAAATATTCATAGGACAGTCCCATGTATGCATATATTGGGAAATAACATTATCAGGAAAAGGTTTGGCTGTTCTGCCACTGCAGCCTCTTCTATCTCCAGTTTGGGGACAAAAAAAGTCATGTCAAGGATGATCCTCACTTGTGGAAGGAAAAATGAAAAAAAAAAACATGGGAATTACAAGGTCTTTAATTATATATTAAAAATTCTTTCCTGACAGCTTCGTAGTTCACAATCACTAGAAGTGAGCTGCCATGCAGTTGTCTGCTCAGCCAAGGGAAAGAACTCTTTTGAGTCATATTTCAATGACCTTACCTCATCTCTGTCTTCATGCTAAAAATCTTGCTGCAGTAGATCACTAAGAATACTGAAATGGCTTGCAAGTTGAAGAACAAGGAGAGGTTTTCAGGAAAGTAAAGAATATGTGCAGATAATACCTCAATGCAAGATCAGAATAAGTAACATATGAATCAACTCCTATTCATACTTCCACATGAAAGAAGGTGGATAAACTGACTTGCTGACTTTCATATGGGAGAAAAGAGATTTTTCTGCACAGCACTATAAAAGCAAAATGCAGTTCATAAACATAACAAAAAGTCCCAGATATTACCGTGGGTACCCATTGTAATATTTTATTTGATATCATTATCATGATGGGGCCTACAGGGATGCCAGAGAGGAACTCATCAGGGACAGTAGGAATAGGGCCAGGGTAATAGGTTTAAACTTAAACAGGGAAAGTTCAGGTTAGATATAAGGAAGAAGTTCTTTACTGTGAGGATGGGTGCCCAAAGAAGAGGTAAATGTCAGTGTTCAAGGCCAGGTTGGACAGAGCCTTGGGTGATATAGTCTAATGTGAGGCATCCCTGTCCATGGCAGGGGGATTGAAACTAGATGATCTTAAGGTCTTTTCCAACACAAATCATTCTATGGTCATTTAATACTGTTGCCTCTTTCATACCCTGCTAACAGAGGGTGATAAGTGGAATGAGACTGTCCGATTTTGTCCAGAGCTGTCAGGACAGATCAGTGAAGACATCTGGAAAACAGAACAGTGTGAAAGATCTTTATGTGTTGTGTTCTCCAGGACATACCTAGCCTCTTGATCATCTCCTCTGGAGTATGTTGCCTTTTCCCATAGACTTTACAGAAAATACATGATTTAGGAAGCTAGTATCTACAGCAGTCAGATAGAGCTATGTGAATCATTGTCTCCTCTCTGTGCAGTTATTTAAAAGAGAGGTCAGAAGGAACCTGTAAAAATCAGTCTCATCGAATATTCATAGACCATGGAGATAAGGGTCATTCATCTAAACCTGCAGTTTCTCAAGCTTTTTAAGCTCAAGGCAACACTGTCAACAGAAGAAACTGCACAAGGAGCTCCTTTTCACAATGACAAAACTACTTGGTTCAGGCATTTCTGTCAGATGAAGGAAAAAGCGAAGGATTAAAAAACTGCATGTCTGAAGTTGTAGTTACATTCCCCAGCAGGGTTCATGACTCATTCACACTTGCTAAATCACATCCTGTACCTCTGTTCCTTGACGTACTCCTGTAATTCTGGGTCCTGGGTGGAAACTGTAGAAGTGTAATAAATTCCTCATTCAAAGTTGGAAAACTTTCCACTTCCCAGAAACAGAGACTCTGACCCTACCTCTTCCACTGAAGAATATGGAATTCACTCTAGATTTCTGATAAGTAATCTATTTAATCCACTCATTTGTTGGTAATTTTGGTACATGTATTTCTTCCGTGTTTAAAAGCAAATTAAAGGTATCCAGCTAGCTAAATTTGGTTACTGAACAGCAGTGACTTTTTTCTTCTGATCCATGGTAATAGAAAAAATAATTAGCAAGGCAAAGGAATCATTCTCTGCTTAGCAAAACTGTTATAGACAAGTAAAAATGTTTATTATAAACATGGTTTTCAGTACTTATGGTTTTTATTTTTTATTAACATATTTTATACCAAAGTACATATAAATAATATTATTCTTTTGTTTTTTTAATAAAGAAAAACAGTATAACCATGTGACTTTAATTCTCACTCTAACACATGATCTAGTAGATAGGTCATTGCCCAAAGAAGTGATAAATGCCCCATCCCTGGTAATGTTCAAGGCCAGGTTGGACAGAGCCTTGGGTGACACAGCCTAGGGAGAGACATCTCTGCCCATGGCAGGGGGTTGGAACCAGATGATCTTAAGGTCCTTTCCAACCCAAACCCTTCTATGATTCTGTGATTGGAAGACAAATTAATTGGAAGTAGATTTATCATTTACACTTTAAGAACCATAGGCCTTTAGCCTTTTTATAGTTTTGATAAAACATGATAAAAACATGATATAAACCGTGCTAAAACAGTGACAGCTCACTGAGTGAAATGTGTATCTTCTGAGCCACTCAAAAGTTATTTAACTTAATTTCCATAGTTCTTTACATTTACCTTTTTTTTTTTTTTAATTCTGTTTGACTTTTAGAGCAGTTGCTGGTTGGCTGAGGAGTGTGTAATGGTAGTAGGCTATTCCTGCTTTTCAGTTGTTTTAAAGAGCTGAGAAAGGCTTCTGGAAGTAAGGAGGAAAAGCTAGCTTCCTCCNATAGTTCTTTTTCCTTTTTTTTTTTTTTAATTCTGTATGACTTGTAGAGCAGTTGCTGGTTGGCTGAGGAGTGTGTAATGGTAGTAGGCTATTCCTGCTTTTCAGTTGTTTTAAAGAGCTGAGAAAGGCTTCTGGAAGTAAGGAGGAAAAGCTAGCTTCCTCCATTAGGATGGCTATGACAAACAATAAAATTACAAAGGGATCAGGAACCTTTCTAAGGAACGCGAACTGTCTATGGGGGCAGGATCAAGAGAAAAAAATAATGTTAATACTGGGAAACACAAAGGTGAATAGAAGTGCTTATAAGGAAGAGATTTGTACATTTTTGCCCATATGCTTAAATTTGAGAATGCCTGTAGACTCAAGGAGTTCAGTAAGATTATTCAAAGGTTTAAGATATCTCATTAAATTGCAGTTTTGATATCATTTTTGTGCTGTTAGTGGAATGTACTTACATATAATTTATGGTATTATGAAAAAAGCTTAATGGGAGACAATTTATAAAGAGGAGTTAATGGATTTCTTTTCCACAGAATTAGAAATCCTACTGTGTATCCGTTGACGCCCCCTCCAAACTGAATACCCCCTCATTACCATTAGATTATAACTGTTCATAATGCACCTGTCTAACTAATATTTTCCAGCTTAATTCTGAAGAGAGAGTCCTCCTCCTTCAAATTTATCATCAGTCGGTTAATCATTAGTAGCTTGTACTAGAATCCTAATTTCATAGAGAATGACTCCATCTATCTCAAGTAGGCTAAATCCCTTTATGCTTGAGCTTGTTTGCATGGTACATCTCTCAGACAGTTCTCAAAGGGAAGACGGACAGAGTAAACTGAGCTGGTTTGCTCATGAAATGTAATGGATTTCTCAAGCTTGCCTTACCTAGCGCAATCAGAATCTTTTAATCTTCAGTGTGGACATTACTACCTGCTGAAAAGAAGTATTATACGATATTAATTACTTGCTGCAATTAATTAATCCATTATTTCATGCTTGGGTACAGCTGTGATCAAAAGACTCATTTCAGTTGCAAGGGAAAATCCTTTCTGCTATATTCAAAACTAGTTCATATCCAAAATTAGTTAAATTCCATCAGAGAGAATTTTTTCTGAATCAAATACAGATCTACATACAAGCAACTTCAACTATAGCAGCTTATAGTTTAACTTTGCATGGATTTTGTGTGCTTGTTGATGTAAAATTGCATCTAGGCTACAAGTGGGGAAAGATCCATGGAAAACAGTTTCTATTTGTATCAAAATGGTAGTACCATAAACATCAAACCATATTCATATTTCATATTCATTTTGGGCATTAAACCCTATCTTTCATTGTTCAAGGTTGTCTTCATTTTTCTTCTGTTCTTGTACCCTGCTTAAGTGATAATTCACCATCCGTAAAACAAGCTCTGAGATGTGGGACCCAGGGCAAATGTTGTATAAAATCGCCATCAAAACCATTTCCTAAGGCATATCACTAGTGATTTAGGGGCCATTTATTTGCTAGATTTCAAGAATAAACGGTTGCTTCTTCATTAAACTCTTCAGTTCCTACACACGTATTTCCAAAATGCCAGAACCACACCTGTCATAAAACACCCATGTATATGATGCAGCATTTGTGTCAAAAAATTTAACAACACTGGAAAATTCCCAGTGAGCAGCTCCACAATAATGCTGTTGCAAAAATACTGTCACTGAGTGACTACTACACATATGTCAGGAAAAAAATGTTTATGCACAATAAATATTCTGTCTATTGCTCTATTTTCATATGTCTTATGATTCTGTTTCAAGAAAAGTAATTGGGTACATGATGCTGTGGAAATACTGCAGCAGTATTTTAAGCAGTCCCTCTGTTCTCTATGTAACTGTTGGTTAATTTGGGTGCTTAGGGTTAAAGAGGTTCACTATTTAATCAGATGAATCAACATTCAAATAAATTCTAGTTTTTAGTCAATGTAATGAATGCATAGATTAAATCTAAAATTAATTCAGCATCTGGATGGGATGAATTTAAATTTAATTTAGTATTTGATCAGATTTTATTTTTCCATTGAATCATGTTCTGTGCATCCATGTTGAGGAGATTTTAATAATTAATAAGGCAGACAACCTTATAAATCAAGTTGATTTAAAAATAAAAACTGATTATAGAATAGTTAGGGTTGGAAAGGACCTTAAGATCATCCAGTTCCAACCCCCCTGCCATAAGCAGGAACAACTCACAACAAGCTATGCCATCTAAGGCTTCGTCCAACCTGGCCATGAGCACCGCCAGGGATGGAGCATTCACAACTTCCTTGGGCAACCCATTCCAGTGCCTCAGCACCCTAACACTAAAGAATTTCTTCCTTATATCCAATCTCAGCTTCCCCTGTTTTAACCCTTTACCCCTTACTAAAAGTCCCTAATGAAGAGTCCCTCCCCAGCATCCCTATAGGTCCCCTTCAGATACTGGAAGGCTGCTATGAGGTCTCCACGCAGCCTTCTCTTCTCCAGGCTGAACAGCCCCAACTTTCTCAGCCTATCTTCTTATGGGAGATGCTCCAGTCCCCCTATCATCCTCGTGGTCCTCCTCTGGACTGAAAACATCAGTCCCATTAGAAATCACACTGGACTTTTATTTTGTTTAAAAAATATGTGATTGCACTGTTCTGATCATATTCTCCTTACAAGCATTTTACTTTGTTGTCAAGAAAAGCAAGTCATCTGCAGTTTTTAAACATTGCTAATATGCATTCTGATTCTCCACAGTGTTGAGGTCTTCAGCATCTACCCAGGTACATGAAAACTGATTGAAAGTACAGAAACAAGATTTTAATAGCATTATATTATAGATTATGTTGTAAAAGAGAACAAAATTTGCCAGTCATATGCTAGGTAAGCATTTTTTTCCATTGTACTCAGTCTCTTCTTGTATTTCACTGCCATTAAAAGTAAGCTCATATTCCTTTCAGTGTAGCAGAATCAAACTTAATTACAATTTTAATTGCTGAAAATGACATGTAGCACTCATCGTAGTCATTTTTAGCCACTGAAGCCTATGCATACTGTGAATATGCAGTCCCTGGGCAGGTACAGTCATAGAATCATATCACAGAGTCATACACTGGTTAGAAGAGACCTTAAGGCTCATCCAGTTCCAGACCCCATGGGCAGGGACACCTTCCACTAGACCAGGTTGCTCCAAGCTCCATCCAACCTGGTCCTGAACACTGCCAGGGATGGGGCAGCCACAGCTTCCCTGGGCACCCTGTGCCAGGGCCTCAGCACCCTCACAGGAAGAATTTCTTCCCAATGTCTCATCTCAATCTCCCCTCTGTCAGGTTAAAGCCATTCCCCTTGTCCTGTCCCTACAGGCCCTTGTCAAAAGCCCCTCTCCAGATTTCTTGTCACCCTTTTAGTCACTGGAAGCTGCTCTAAGGTCTCCCTGTAGCCTTCTCTTCTCCAGGCTGGACAAACCCAGTTCTCAGCCTGTCTTCACAGGAGCATGCTGCATCTGGTGAACTACCTCAAAAATTTCTGTTACACAAACGAAATTGATCTCTACATTATTGGGGTTTACACTGCAAAACAATTTTGCTAAAATATTTGAAAATGTCATGGAACTGATGGTTAGTCAGTACGTTTCCATTTCTACCATGCTTTTATCCCTGTTTCCTTCTTGAAAATCACATCTTCTCATGAAAGTAGCCAAAAAAAAAAAAAGACAGACCAATGACCTTAAAGCTTATTAAGGGGTTATTGCAAGATACTAACTCAAATCTTTGATAGAAACATGGGAATATGGAGAAGGACATATTCCCTATTTAGTCTTCTACTTACAGAATGTGTCTAACTTTTCCAAATCTTATTTTATAATTCACTATTAAGGAGTAGACACTCTTTTTACCAATTAGATAATAAGGTTTTCAGGACATTTTCCTAAACTCATGGCCTCAAAGGCATCCTGTGGCGGTAAATTCCATAGCCTAAAGTGCTCTGTGAAGAAGAATATTTCCTTTCATCCTGACTTGCTGTTTTTCATTTCAGCGAATGACTCCTTGTACCTTTGTTAAAAGAAGAGCTAGAGTTCGTTTCTTATCTCTTCACCAATTATGATGTCATATGCTTTTGTTATGAATGTTCTTACTCCTTCCCTTCCTGAGACAAGTAATCCTAATCCTTTAAGACATTCTTTCAAATAGGAATTTTCCAAGGCAGATAATTATTGCCAGACACTGATTCTTTTTCACAGCTTCTTTTTATTGGTGGTTGTTTGTTTGTTTGTTTGTTTGTTTGTTTGTTTTTGGGGTTTTTTTTGGGGGGGATGAAAGGGGGGGGATGCAAACTGAAGGGTACTGCACTGTATACCAGCTTAAAGCAAACTTGTATAGTAAGTTTTCTATATATTTCTGGTGTGCTCACTTGCCCAAACCATTTTTCCTAAGCTAGAGGGGAATAGGTTAGGAAACAGCTGGATGCAGTTTTTCTACAGTTTATTTGAAGGCATGAGCTGAAGCAGTGAAGATGTATGAGGGGATTTCTTAACAGACTTTATATAAAATATTTTAACTAGTAAAACACAGCTTTATTTGGATTTTGTATCATCAAAGGAAGAATGGCCTATGGCAAAAGTTAGTCAACACTCGTTTATCCTGCCCTGGACCTGCTTCTTTCAACTTTTCATTTTCCAGAAACATGTAGCTTAACAAGTTGTGCTAGAAGAGGTTTGCAAGGCTTGATGTCTCTGCTGGTAAAGGAACTGCTGAAAGAGGGGAAGCAAGTGGGTGCTTTCTTAAAGAAATTACTAGCTGGAATGTCAACTGCATGCAGTGTTAAGTCCATTATCTAAACTATGCAGTTTGTACAGCTGCAGATAACTGTGCCTGCTCTACAAATCTTAAATTTCCTGACTTCTGCTCACTGTGCAGTGGATACCTAGCAGAAGTATCCATACTGGACACTGTTTAGCCTTTGCTGGTCAATTGCTATTGTTTTTTTCATGACCATGACCTGTACATTGTATAACTAGTGTATTTCTGCCAAAGATTCATTGTGCAACACTGATGGCTTTGGCCATGTAAGGCCCTGGGAGCATCCCCCTCAGTGACCTGGACCTGATGCCCCATCTCTGTCCTGGGAGCCCCTTCCAGCAGCCATTTGTCCATGCCTGGCCACAGGCCCCTCTCGTGCTAGACTGATGGCTGGATCTGGCCTCTGCCCAACCCCAGACTGGTGCTCAGTGCCTGGGGCTGGGGCTGCCCCTAGTCTACCCTGCTTGCCAGGTCCTACCATTCCACCTCTAGGACCTCCCAGCCCATGCAGTGTCTGGGTGCTGTCACACAAGCATCATCAGCACCAAAAAATCACCACCAAGTTCAAACACTTGGATTTAATTACATAAAGAAGTTTTATTTAAAAACCAGAAGTGACTGCTGGGCTAACATTACAGTGTGTGCAAGAGCTCACAACCTCGGGTAGCTGAAATTCTGACACCTTGAAAGACACCCTGGGAAATAAATGCTGATCTTGGGAAGTGAGTGGGAAAACTGTGAGCTGTGGCTGTCGTCTGAGAAGTAAATCTTTCTCAAGTGGGAACATCACAGGAAAATCCCAGTGTTCCCCTCCTGATGATGACTAGTGGTGATTTTGACCCACAGGATGCATCCTGCAGGGTCTTAAACCAATGTGAATTGCAGGGGCGGTGTTGTCTTTCCCTGTGTCCAGTTTTCCTAATACTTCAGAGATAGTTGTGGTACAAGTGATTTCAGTCAAAGATCTCTAATACCAGCTAAAGAGGATCACATCTTAGAGGTTCTTTTCTCAGTTGGATTGACAGGGTAGCATGGGGGAAAACCAGATGACGTACCTGCATCTTCTTTACAAGGTTTCTTCTGAAAAAAAAAAAAAAAGGGGAAGTAATTTCATTCCTCTATATCACCAGAGGAAGGCATAAGGAATTTAATTATAACACAGGAACGGTTCACGAAACCTGTATCTTCGAGTGGTAGTTTGCTGATAGATTTTAACATTTATTTTTCATTTCTGTTGCTGCTAATTCTATGGAAGCAGAATCAATTCTTTAATAAGCTAGCTTCTCTCTATGGTTTGTGCAGTTATGTGACCCCCCCGCCTGATAGGAGGGGGAAGCAGGGGCAGCTCTCTGTATTTCAGAGCTGCAAGGCAGTGACTATAACCTCGGTTGTAAATCAGAGAAATCCTGAGGGACTTTCAATTTGTGATGGCCTAGGACTTCAAAACTGCCCAGAAGCTCCCACAGGGCCTGCAGTCAAGACATTTCTCTCACTTCTGGCATGCTCAAGAGATGCATATTAACTTCATATAGCCTGAACACCAAAACAGCCGTCCTTGGACCATGCATGCTTTTGCAGCTGTCAGGGTTTTTTGCAGTAGCATTTTCACTTGAATTAATAATTCTTTGCCAGATCCTTTCAATTGAAATCTGGGAAGAGTAGATAACACACTGTAGAGAAAAACTACAGTTTTGTGTATCGTGGAAGTGAATCAGTGGTTGCCCCTCAAGAGGATTACCTCTAGAGGAAGGAAGAAATGCAAAAAGTATTATTTTCTAGAGCCAGATTCTCACTTTTACTGTAAATTATATTAGATCAGCTGAAGTCTAGGTGGCAATCACATGTTGGGAGCTCCAAGCAGTTTCTTATCTAAGTTTTACATCTAAATAATTGTCTTCATCTGGGGTGACATTTGGTCTCCTTGACAAGAGCTTGCTCAATGTCAGGGCCATGAGGGTACTATTAGGCTTTAATGGTTCTGACCAGCCTCAGCTGGGGCTCTCACCACACCCCTGCTCATGTGCCATGTGGGTCCATTTAAGTTGTGCCTGGGGATGTTGTTTGTTTTCTCAGTTATGTTAGAGTTGTTTTCCTTCTTAAGCTCTGCTATGTTTGAGTTGTTGCTTAGTTTTCTGAATTGACTTTGGACCTTGCTTTGCTTTACGATTCTTCGATGTTTGGACCTGTTCTCACTTGTTCTGCTCAGGTACTGTGGCTCTGTAAGGGAGCTCCCTTTCCCATTGTATTGGGGCAGTGGTGGTTCACCTTAGCTTCTGGTTAATGTTCCTTGTAGAGTAGCCCGTCTTATTGTTCCATTATTCTTAGGATGAAGCAGATTTAATATTAATTTTTATTTTTAAAAAAAAAAAAACAAACAATTTCTATGCTATAATTATGGCATATGATAAAATAGGCTTAAAAAAAGATTTTTTGACCTTTTGTGGTTTTGACAGTCTGATTTTCTCAGACAATTTATTATGAAGGAAACAACATATGGGAGGAAAGAAATAAATGTGGTAAAATCTTCTATTGCAGCTAAATAAATCTACTTAAATGTTTATGATTGTTTGTGTGTAGATTTTGGAGACAACAAAATCTTACTGAGTAGCCTTTGAAGTCTCCTTTTTAAGCAGGCTTGGAAATGTGCTGGTTTGGTACCAGCTGTATCAATTTGTAGACTATGTGACTACTTGGTATTNAGATTTAATATTAATTTTTATTTAAAAAAAAAAAACAAACAAACAATTTCTATGCTATAATTATGGCATATGATAAAATAGGCTTAAAAAAAGATTTTTTGACCTTTTGTGGTTTTGACAGTCTGATATTCTCAGACAATTTATTATGAAGGAAACAACATATGGGAGGAAAGAAATAAATGTGGTAAAATCTTCTATTGCAGCTAAATAAATCTACTTAAATGTTTATGATTGTTTGTGTGTAGATTTTGGAGACAACAAAATCTTACTGAGTAGCCTTTGAAGTCTCCTTTTTAAGCAGGCTTGGAAATGTGCTGGTTTGGTACCAGCTGTATCAATTTGTAGACTATGTGACTACTTGGTATTTTTACAGTTTTCTAAAAATGTTCATAAAGAGCATCCATCAAATTACTGTTCAACATAAATCAAGAGTTCTTAAAGGTATTGGGGAAGACTGTAAATACTGTAAAGGGAGCCAGAAGTAGAAGAGGGGGTTTTTTTTTTTTGAAGTGTCTGGTTTTTTGAGAGTAATCAGAAGGAATGATGAGATATTTGTTTCCAGAGGTACCAACTGGCAAAGTTCTCTGTGCAGCTGTCTAGTGTGAAATCACTTAAGTGGGATTTTAATGATAAAAAAATCCCACTATTCAACATCATAGTCTTGTGGCTGTTTCTCTGCAGATCTTGAAGTCTAAACATGAGCTTTATCAGTCATTTTGGAGTTACCTCATTCTTCCATAAGTATTGGCCCTTCGAGAAGGAGATTAGTTTTGCTTCTGACGGTCATATTTTTCCTGTAGGGTACTACCTTACAAAAAATACTTTGTGCATTTATCATGTTTTTGGAGTTGTCTGCAGTCTGGAAACAAAGGATATACTTCTTTTTTTCTGATTTGAATCCATTTGCATACATCGTCTCCAGAAGTGGAATCTGTTCTTGCTGCCTTTTACTTATGTGGATAATCACAGAAGCTAGACTCTTCTGGTACGTGTCTTCTGATAAATAAATGGAATGGAAGGCCTTAAGGATGGGAGAGAAATTTCGTCTTTGAAAATACCAAGCCTGTAACTCTCATTGAATAGCATAATGAACTGATTTCTCTTTGCAATAAACTAGAGGGTTTGCGTTGAGAATAGAGTTGCCAAGCATATGGTGTTTGTTTCTGTAGTTAGTGCTTTGCAAGTAGATAATCTCAGCAAAAGCAAATATCCAAGTATGTGGAACCATCCAGAAATATGAAATCTTTAAAGAGAAGAAAAATCCTCGGCCTTCAGCCTATTTCTGGGAGGGATTTTTGTGCAAAAGCAGTTGCCCTTGTGATTCATTTTGGTTAATAATGGCTAGGATTCCTTCCACAAGGTGGAGATGTGTAGCATGGTATGTTAATTCAGCATTTGTTCCTATGCTTTAATGCAGTACTTATTGCATCTAAATCCAAATATATTGAACTACTTCTAGTTTTAATTTTTGCTGTCATTGAAATTTTGAGGTTTTTGCAGACATTAAGACATTTTTTTACTTCCTCCCCCCTGAAACTTTTGAAGACATTTTAGTATACCCATATTGCATAACTCTTCATTGGTAATTACTGATAACAGTGACACAAGGCTCACCTGAAATTAGGGCACTCCCTTTTACATTTCAGAGCAGTGTGCTAGAGTTTCTTGGTTCTTTAGCCTGGTGAAAGACACTTATTTCTTCGTGACAAATTGACTAGTTGTCTTAGCAAAATTTCATTGTGAGTCATGAAAGCTTGCCAAACCCACAACTGGTATGAATAATTTACTTTAATAGAAAGTGTTAGACAATCCTAATATTAGCCATTTTATTAGTCCTGTCGACACTGAATTCAGCAATCCATCTGCATCTTCAGTTAAAAATTTTACATGTTATGTCTGGGATTTTCATCATAGAATTCTAGTATGTTTTCCTGAGAAATTTCTCATTGATCCATACATGTGTGCACACACATTCATATTGGTCTTGGAAATATGCATGTAATTTTTTTAATTGAAGCAGTTGTGAATGTGTCCACATCAAATTCCTGTGGTTGTCAACAAATATAGCAATGTATTTTAAGTATTCATCAGTAATGCTTCTAGGTATAAACTATTAAATAGAAAGGTAATGAATGTTGTATGGAAGAACATGTCATTACATGTCTGACTAGAATCTGCAATCTGCTTTTGCATGAATCTAAGTGCAGAAGATCTGATTAGAAGCTCTTGAACATAGAAAAAAAAATCCATTAAAGTAAAAAAAATCTATTCTGACTTCAGCAAACATCATAAAGCAATGATTGCGAGCCAAATGACAGCTCTATAAATAAAAAATAATAATAAGTAGTCAGTAAAAAGTGATTATGGAATACTTGATCATGAAACTTGTTTTTTCTTCATTGTAAAGTACCAGTCTGAATACCAAAGGAGGAAAGGCTGCACTGGTATCATCCCCAGGATAAAGAGGTTTAAAAATAAGAAGAATATTTTCAATATAATTCAATAATTTTATATTGAATTAATTCAATATAATTTTTAAATAAAAAAATTTCAATAGCAGAAAAAGGGATTGATGGACAACATAGGAAAATAATTTACCTTTGTGGGTCTTGTTTTTATTGGCTGTAAACTCCACGCTGCTGTTTGGAAATCTTCTTGCTAGTCTGCACTGAAGTTAATCTTCACATGGTTTCACACTTGAACCATCTCAGTTTTCACACTAATCTTCAGACAGGCTGGTGGTTATTTCATTGTAATCTGAAACCTTTTCCCTTATCTGTGTGCTAACCAGCACAGAAAGCCGCATGTCTTAGTCTTGCTGGCTGAGCTAGCCTAACATCATGTGGTTGTGATTCAGGTAGACCTTACATGTTTGCCTTAAAAGCTACCTGAGTTAAGCATAAAGTGCTTAACAGGGACAACTTGTGCTGCTACAGAGTGGTACTGTGACTTCCTCATCCTGCAGTCTTTGCAGTATAGAGACTAGGATGGCAATGATCACAACTGAAACAGTCTGAGCAGCTTTTTTATGAAGATGGAACAGTTGCAGTAGAAATGGTACTGCAGAAGTAAGGTGTGGGTAATCCATGGTCATATTTGTTATGAAAAATTGATGAGAAAAAAATCTTTTTACAAATAAGATGGTTGTCTTTTTGAAAGCACAGTTTTGGAGTTTTTACTCAAATTAATAGACCTATAACTTAACCTGAGTCTTACAATGAGGCTGGGTTTTCTTATATGTACTGAAGAATGGACTAGGTAATACATGCAACCTATATGTAATATATGCAGTATATAAGCAATACTCCTAACTATATATTATAGTATAAACATTAGAATGTTGTAATGAGTGTTTTTAACTATATCAATACTATATTTCATCTGTACCAGCAGAGCATGTAATTTTCCATTTTATATTTACAAAAGTTCAACGGTAGACTCTAATTAGGCAAGTATCACCACCAAATATCATAGAATAGCTAGTATGGTTCTTCTAGATTTAAATTGTTCCTTTTCTTTCATACCACATTTTGAGAGTTTTTGTTTGCTCTGTTTCATCCTTAGTAATCTGCATGCTAAATTGCACTGCTAATTTTAAAGTCTTAACCCTATTTCATGAGTCTGCCAAGTATATCTATCCTTTTCCTGTTGACAGCTTATTTTAGGTAGCACTTGAGTAATTTATCTCTGTGAATAATTGCTAATCAAATTTTTCACAGGTTTCATAGGCTGATGAATTTGCAAAAGAAAGTTTGGGTTTTTTTTTCTTCTTTCTTTGTTTTCCTGTTACCTCCAAATAACAGCAAATACTGGCAGATGCTTCAATTCACTGATATAAAAAATTTTTGAGTAATTATTTCAAAGATTCATGTCTATTTTGACAGGTACTTGTACACCAATTCTTACAGACTTCGGCTTAGTGATATGTTCCTTTGGATCTTTTATGAAACAGAAGTAGATAGGAGTAAATTTAGAAACTTAAAATAATATAATCTGAGCATATGGTTTGGGGCTTTACTGTCATAAATCCACAAGTGGAGCTTCAAATCTGAAATCTTTTTGCGAAGAAGTTTTAACACTGCAGTTTATTATTTACAGCTATAAACCAAAATGGATGTTACTCACTTCAGATTACAGCTATTTCATACAGCAAGTTTATGGAAAGAAGCAGACTGCTAGTTTTTGTGAGTTTTAGTTTACCTTCCACTCCATAATCAAGTTTAATTTAAATATAATCAGGCTATATTCATAAACAAATGGTAGTGTATAATCTGAGTGTAAAGTGGATACTGAGACAAGGGCTTCATAACCTAGTGAGAAGAGAATCAGTGTTGTGCAGCACAAGTTGCCTGGTTTGTTTTGGAGGATCAACTACACAAGCTCTGTCCACTAGAAATAATGCTCTGTTTTGAATACAGGTGAAAAAAGCATGTATTAAGTTGTATGAGGCAGAGATCTCAGTCCCAACATTAAATATTTTGGTTTCCGTCTTGGCCTGCCTTAGACTTTTCACATGCACTTCTCTTCTATTAAGAAATTACGGTGAATGGAAATGTTGCCAATTAAGCTACAAAGTGTTTAGCATTCTCCTCATGTGGAGAATGTAAAGATATTATAAGTCAAACATCTATTTCAGGTGTCTGTCTTTAATAAGGCCAACAAACAGGGGTTTATGAATGTTTTAGAATTTCTGTGATTAAAAAAGTATTTTATTCCAGAAACTCTTTAGTTACAAAAAGTAGAAGGACAATTTTATTTTCCTACAACTTGCAGTGTTTCAGAACCTGTATCTGTGCCACATAAAAGTTAAAATAAACTCTTTCTGCAGAACTTCAGCAAAGGAGGCAATATTTGTAGGAAATGAGCCAATGTCAGGTTCAGTTTCCTCTATGTCTGATTTAAACTAGATTTTAGTTCTCCAAAAGAGGGGAATTTGATAACTGTTTTTTCCACATTCTAAGCCTGAATCTGACCTTATGGCTATAGGGAATCTATTAAGGCAAGATACATCTGCAACAATTTAAATAGGGCTTCATAAGTAAGGTAAAGATAATTTAGTGGTTGCAAATTCTGATATCAAATGGTATTTTGTGTGGGAACTTCAATAGTATGTTGGTAATGTCCATGATACCCTCTTTCCAAGACTTCTCATCATTAGTGAACCACTTCTTACAATCTTCACTTGAGCTGAAAAGCTTACAGATTTTATGAATAGGTGAATGTAGATTGAACTCATTCAGTATCTCATAAAAGTTAGATTCAAGATGAAGTGATTGGCACTGTTTAACTGTGTCATAGACAAAATTTTATAGTCAAGACATAAATGAAAATGTCACTGAGAAACCTTATATCAGTCCCTGTGAAATCTGTGTAGAAGCTTTCCTGCCATTCCCCATTGGCAACTGCATTTGAGAATTGGTCATTAGGTGGTTTGTAATCTGTGTGTTTTATTGATGTTGTATCCTTCTGTATTTTTATTTGGAATATTAGGTGGTACTATATCAACTATAGAAGTTGGTGTATTTATATTTTTACTTATATATATGTGTGTATATATATACATATATCAGAGCTTTAAAATAACTTTCTGTAAAATAATTCAGATTTCATTCTCTAATCTTCAGAGCAAGTGTTTTCTTTGAGAATTAACCAGCCTGTTGTGATTATTGGATTATCTCTGTTGCGAACATTGGTACGATGTTAACACTCAATTTGGTGTTTGGAGTTTCAACAGTTTCACAATATTTCTTTTAAAACCTCATAACATCAGATATCCTCAGGTACATTGTTATGGCTGTTGGCAGTATACCCCGTTTGGTGTCTTAATATTTATCCACATCATAAATTTTATACCTACCTTCAATTGAAAATACTTTATGAATTTGCAGAATGAGGGATATCAGCATTTGTATCTTCTGTGTTAATGTTATCAGTTTTATTATTACATTATTGTCATGTTATTCTATACATAAATCCCTTATTGTTCAAACTCCAAAAGAGACAGAATATTTTTTCTTGATACTTTAGTTTTCTTTAGTAATTTGTACACTGCATTGCTTATAGCTTACATGAATGAGTACATTTTTACCACTAGCTAAGTGTGTGCTGATTTCTCAGTTCCAGTTGCTGTTCTCTGAGTTAGGACAGAAGTCTAGACAAAAATGCTGCTATTTTGGCTATGGAATCATAACTTAGTAGTTATATAAAAAGCTTCTTTGTAAGAACTGACTACAAAGTTAAAAGCCCCTATTCAATGCAGGCAATAAGGTTAAAAATGAAAACCAAAGAAAGAAAACCCAGATAAATTGTTTCATTACTAATTTAATACCAGCAGAGCAAAATATTCTTTTGAATCCTTAAGTAGTGGCATGCAATTACAGATATATGAATTGTATTGCATATAATTTATCCAGTGAATTTTGGCATTTTGTGTTGAATAAAATATAAACAAGTCAAGCTTGTTTATAAATTAGCTGAATCGATGGGTGAAATATTTATATAAAATTATTCTACCACCAGGCTTGCCTCATAAACAGTTGAATAAATTATATATGAATATATGTTTTACAGCTTTCTAGTGCTACTCACTGAAATTCTGCCTGTATTACTAACCAGCAATGCAACACTAGCATAAATTCACATATTAGTGTTTAAATTTGCTGAAGTGCTTTGAATTTCCCTAAGCATGCTAAGTTAAAGCAGGGAGTGCTCTCCATTCTTTGTAATACACATTGATGATAGAAAGATTTGGTAATACTTATCTACATCAGGATAGAAATTTCACGAATGTGTAAAAAGCAGCAGTAGATCTTCTGAGTTAACTGGATATGGAAGCAGTAATTCTGCTCTTTGTTTTTCAACCAGAAATTCTAGTCTCTGTTGAAATTCCTATTAAAACTGACGCATTCATGTGGAAATTTAATTGTTTAACTTTTCTTTCTCAATTGAAATTATCTGCATTGGGTTATAGTGATTTCTAAATTATAGAAGTTATCTTTGTTGATCAGTGGTTTGAATGGTATGCAAGCATGCAGAGCCAACAAAAGCAGAATCGTGGAGTGGAAAAGATTGTGGATTAAATGGTCATTATAATGGTAAAATGATATAGTGACAGTGGAGGCACCAGTGAGAATCATTCATTGGTCAAGTAGGTAGATATGGTATCTACTATGGCTTCTGGAGTTGCATTGCCTTTTTGAAAGTTGCTGGTAGAAGTTATTTTGGCTTGTTCTGGTTTTATGCCTATTTGTTGTTGTTGTTACCAAGTGTTTGAAATACTTGCTGAAATACTTGCTGAAATACCTCATTTCCCCCTTGCTTCTCTCCAACCTCCTCCCCCCATCCAAAACCCCTGCACCCCTAAACAAGCCGAAAACCCAAACAACCTACCCCTAAACTAAGAAGCAAAAGCCAGCTTGTGCAAAGATGAAGAAAATGCTTCGGGTTTTGCTCTGTCTTACTGCGTATTAGTCTCGCAGACATAATTGCAGCTTTCTATCTATAGCAAAATGGCACATTTCCATACTATTGCTACACATAAGTTTGCTCGTTTGTGTGACTATACAAGATAATTTAGACAATTCTTAAATGAAAATATTGGCAACTACTCATTAAGAAAAGATTGTCCTAAAAACAAAGGTCCAGATTTTTACAGATCTAAGTGTACTGACTCATCTAAATGCCTTTTAAGCCACAGATGATTAATACTAAACCTGTTGTACCCACAAGCACTTGCCAAATGTCAGCCAATCCCAAGCATCCGTATCACAAACTGTCTATGCCCACTGCCCACACTCAGTGGATGATAAAGACATTCACAGCTTTGTTTGGATTTGTAATTCTTAAGATCTTGCGTGATTAAGATGGATAGACTCCACAGAGCCATAACTTGGAAAGCACTAGAGAAGTTCTCCAGGATGCTGTTGATATGTACAGGAAATTATTTTGCAGTTCCTGTGAAATACAGATCTGGACAGATGTTCAAGCAGAAAAAATCATGATACCTGTTAAAAGGAGTTTGGCAAACTTACATTTTCGGTTTACTTTTGTAATGCTAAGCATAGAAATCTTCAAAAGCCTTGTCTGTCCATACAAAAAGGCTTTCATTTACCACATCCTTTATGGTGGAGTCCTTGAGTTAAAGGCTAGCCTACTGCCCAGTATCTGGGTGGATCTTTTCAGTTGTGCTGACAAACTGGCAGACCAGTTATTTGCTGAGCCCCTGGAGGGACAAAAATACGCATGTAGTTTAACTTTTATTACTCTATCAGAAAAAGACTGCTTTGCTGCAAGCAAACACATCTTTTTCTCTTAAAAACTACATTTTTAAGTCATGAAACACAAGCCCAGTAATCTTTAGAAAATTTCAGTAAAGCTCTGAATTTTATCAGGGGGTGCCTGATTCTATGGATAAGTGGCTTTATTTTTATTTCCCAATCCAGTGAATGGTGTATAGGTCAGTAGACTTTTACTACTGTAACTCTGGTGTTCAGGCAGGATACCTGAAAAGTGCATGATTCTCGGTAAGTCTTAGTATGAAGCCATTAAAAATAAACAAAGAGGTGAAGAGGAAACTAAGCATGAAAAATGGTTATACAGAAGAAAAAGTACAGTAGGTGCTTGTGGCATTCAGTGGATAGAAAATGTCAACATTGCTGCCCATACACCTTGTTATCTGCAGCCCATTAACTTAACAGGAAAAATCCAACGCACTCTACATCAGTTCTGAATCAGCTGCTTGCAAATAGCAGTCATTTATTTTGTTCACTTATAGAAAAGTAAAGCTTGGTAAAAGCAAAACATTTTTGTGTTCCTGTTTTTACTTAAGCACACTGAATCTGGCAGTTAAACAGTCTTTGTTTTAATGCTAGCTTAGGTGGTGTTAATGTCTGAAGAAAACATCAGCTATTGCTTATTAATACAGAGTAGCAATTAGATCCTTTATGTAAATAAGCTTTCTGTAAGCTGCCCAACACCTTTCAAAAACTTGTGTGCATCAGATTTTCAGTCTCAGCTAAGCAACAAAACCCAGTTTATTTCTTTACAGCCTTCTCTTACAACCTCCAGCTATAGCAGAAATTAAGATTTTTCTCTGTCTGACTGACAGGATAGCAGGGTGCTGGAACTAGATGATCTTTAAGGTCCCTTCCAGCCCAAACCAGCCTGTGATTTATTATTCTGTGATTGAGGGTGCAGTTTTGGTTGGATTTATGTGAACCTGTACTGTCATTGGGAACCTCCTTTAGTTTTGTGTGCTTTAGCTTTTGACACTTTTTGTGTGTCTCATTAGGAGACACAAAGAGTGCCTCCTAGGATTTCCAGGTATGCATAGTTGCTTATGTATTGTCTGTGGTCAACATTACCTTCTTTGTGGAGCTAAGCACTTCAAAAGACAGGTCTTGGAAGGGGACAAATTAAACCCATGACTCTTTCTCATCCTTAAACACAGTATAAAATAGTTACTGTATTCTCTGAGTATGGGTGCTATGACCTGTATGACTCCTGTTTTATACCTGAAATAATGCAGGATTTTTGATTTCTTTTATTGTTTTCTCAGTTCCATGGTAGGCACTGAGGTATGTTTATAGTGAAAATGTTATTAGTATGACCTTTCAGGTACGAGAGCAGATAACAGAATTCAACAGCTTGAGCCTGGTTTTGGAATAACAATGTGAACTGGGATCCACCTAATTTTAAAATGTAGTGTGGCATATGATTGTCATTTCTAGTAACTTGAAGAGAAATTTTGAAGGCTTTAATATTAATAAAAAGACTATGACTTAATGGTGAACCAAATACATCCACAAAACACATTCATTGGCAAATTATGTTGGTGTTCTGTAATCCAGCAATGTAGTGCTGTTGCTGCTGGTATCAGGCTGTAAACTTTGTCCTAAATTTGGACTGATGCCTTTCAGATTTGTTTTGCCTGACCTTCTGGTCAGATCTCTTCTGAATGGATGTGATGTTAAACCAGCCTCCTATTGCTCTCTGAAGAATGTCTAGATAGAACTGATGGATGAAGGTGTAGAGTGGAGAGTTTTGTGCTATTGAGCAGCAATCTGCAGTCTGCTATGTAACAATGGTGTATATCACTTTCATAATCAGTAATTTTGATTCAATTGTTAGATAAAATGTGTAGTTATTGTTTTCATGCGGAAAAATAACTTTAATTTTCCCTGACATGGGGGAAGCTATTACCTGTAATTTTGCATTGCAGCTGTCATGCAGGAGGATTTGAGGATTTGTATAATTGCTTCGTTTATATGTGCACAAAGTGCAATTAAATGATATTTGCATTAGAAAGCTGCTTGCGTTTCTAGGGTCCTCAATTTTTTGTACTTGACACAAGGAACCTTTCACTTTTCAGGCACTTAGACTGTCTAAAACCCCTAACCATCAGAGATGGAATGTATGTTTTTGAGACAAACCTAATTATACCAAACTCTTTTGGTCTTAATGTTGCTTTTGTTATAAACAATTTGTGAAATCTTTATTCTGATTTTTCTGTCAAACGTTTGTACAGATGTAAGGGACCCCAGGCAAAATGTATTATGAATATAGTTGATTTTAAAAAAAAAAATAAGTAAATAAAACAGAGCACATTTGGGAGTCCTTTAAAATACAGCCAGGTTTAGGTTTTGAATGTCTTTTTTAGTCTTGAGCAGAAAAGACCAATAAAATATCGATTATGGCACCATCTTTTACAAATGAAATATGTATTAGAAGACAGTCTCATGACATGTTCAAATTACTCCTAGTGGTCATACATTAATGTTAAATTAATATTTTATCTTTAGTGGTTGTCAGAAATATTTGCATAAATAATGAATGCCTGACAAGCTAGGGGAATCAATATAGTGTCAAAGGAACTTGCATGCTTTCTAAGAGTCTTCTCATACTGTGTTCTGTAGGCTGTGTTTAGTTGTTCCTTTTGTAAATGCTGAGGCTGACATGAATCGTTCTGCAGCTTTTCTCTCTTCAATGATCTGTGCTCAGAAAGAAATGAAAGACTTTGTGTTTCAGCAACATTTTCTGTTTGATTCTTCCCTCCAACAGCTGTGTGTATGACATCCAACCCCTCTTTGCACACCCATTTTTACTCTAATTCCTATTTGAAATGGCCGTTATCATAGCCACTTTAGTGGCTTTCTGCTCAACAATAAAGAGAAGAAAATATGAGTTAAAAATGTCCATTCTTAATGTACCCAGTTGATTCTAGTTGTTGCAGGCTGATTCAAATCAAGACTTTAATTCATACTTCTTTGTCTGTAGTTCATGAACACAGTCTGCCTCTACACAAGGTTTTCCTGAAGCTAGGATGTCCATACTTGACACAATGTTGGTACATTTCCTGCCCTCACAAAGATGCATTGAGATGACTTTGCTATGGTTATTGTTCTTATTTGGAACTGGAAGGCTTAATCTATGTGCAGTTTTATGCTATCTTGTCTCCTTTTAGAGTGGAGAGGAATAGTTACAGCCCTTAGAGATGGATTTTTTGGAAGGCAGTTGACTGAGGAAATACTCAGAGCACTTCTTTACAACTGTTAACTACAGATCTTAATGCGCTGTTTCCCTTGTTGAAACACAATTAATTGCTTCGTCCATGCAGGAAAAACTGAAGGAGACCAGACCAATGAAAAGATTTAGAGAAATAGGCTTATGAAAATGACAGTAATTTAGGCTATCATAGTTTTGCTTTACTTTCTTTTCAACACAAACATATTTCTAATACCTAATACTTTGTACATCTCATACAGAATTGGGTCAAAAGCTGGTTTTATTGCTCAAGTTTTGTTTTTAAATACCTGTTTAAATAATATTTATTTGACCTAGATAAAGAACCTATGTATCTAATACTAATAATAAAAGTAGCTGGGGATGTTAAAGAAATCAAAAATCATGTTGAAGAAGCATCATCTTATAGTCATGTCTATGTAATTCCAGGCCATAATGGGTATAACTGGTAATAAAAGTTAATTGCTTAATGTGAATGGTCTTTTCAAAAGCTGGTAATGAAGTAAGTTTTAAGATCAGCCATGTGAAACTATTGTGCCTCTTCTTGAAGTCCTTGGGAGACATAAATCGGAGTATTAAGGAAGGTCTGACAGCATTAACTTTCCATAGTCCGTGTCAGGCAGCTGCTGTATTTGTGGAACAATTTATAAGTAAATGCAGAGGTTTAAAACAGAAACTGATATTGAGGTTACTGGACGAGGATTGCTTTCACAATTAATTATATATCCAAAACATGAATACAACATTTATCACACAGACAGGGGTGCAAATGAAACAGCCAAGCAAGCCTTCATGTGAATTCTCTGCCAGAGCATATTTTCCTTCAGTCTTATATTAGCGCATTTTTTCATTCTTAAAATTACTTGTGATGCATTACTTAATAAAATTACTTTACACATAGACTTATTTTCTTCAAAGGGAGGAAATAAACCTTCTCAATCTTAAAACTATATCGTTAATCTGTTGTGGAAATAACTAATTAGTCACAAGTATAAAAGTTTGTTACCTTTAGTGCTAAAGATCTGAAAGAAAAGGGGACTGCAAAAAACCTGGTGTTTTTTTGAGGTAGCTATGAAAGCTCCTTCTTGAGCTCCTGTGAGAGACTGTTTTCCAGTTTGGCTACGTTCCCAAATGAATTATGTTATTTAATGAAAAAATTGGGTAGGGGTGAGCCCATTGAGAGAGTGGGTACATACTCCTGTACAGCTGGGCTTCTTCTGAGGCAGGATCCATGGTTACCTGTGTGTCTCCTGTTGGTTTCAGCATGGAAAAAATGGAAAACTAGCTATCTGCTATATAGACACAGCCTAAAAGACTGCAGAGAGCATCAAGGAGGCAGCAGGGCTGGCCTCTTGAGCAGAAGGAAGAAGCTTCAGGTGGCCTGGAAGCAAGTGATTGCAAAGGAATAAACCCTATTTTTCCTGATCAATTTTACTTTTCTCTATTTTTAAAGCAGTTTTGTGACTATTTGGTTAATGCATGGGCTTTGTTATCTTGGAAGGTTTTCTTTGGGAAGCTCTCTTGACACTCCTGGCAGGTTTGCTTCAAAGCCATTACTGACTTTGTCACAGAGTTGGGTGCTGGGAGAAAGAGTCTTGCACAAAAGGAAGGAACACTTTTTGTGCCTTTATGATGTTTCAAACATTTCCCTTTTAATGGGTCATTTCATGTAGTATTAAACTCAATGAGCAATTGAGTATGTGTTTCTACAGCGCTCCTTGAGATTTTGCAGTTCTCTTCAGTAAGACCTGTGCTTTATTTTTATGCAGGAAAAAACTACTGGCTATAGTATATATTAGCAGTTGGGCAGTTCACGGACCTCTTCTGTGTTTTTACGTGGTCTGATAACAAATCTTGTTGAAGAATAGGACTTTAGATATGTTCTAATTTGCTGTTGGTAGTATGAGTTTACACTTGCCTGTTGTAGCAAGTGTAGTGCTCTTCCATGTGTATTTCTTCACGAAGATCCTTTATTTTAAAATCTGTATTTGCGTGCCTTCTTGGTAGCAAGATCAGTTTAGAATGTGCCTTTCTCCATACTGGCTAAAGAGTGGTAAAGTTTGACTGTAAATATGTATGTTTAGATGTAAATTCCCAGACAATGCATTAGTATCATGAAATCATTACTAATGCCTCTATTAGCAGGCATCATTACTGATTCATATTTTATTGTCTAATAATGGGAAAGATGTGTTTCCCATCTTCAGCAGTGCTAACAGTGAGGTTGTTCTGTGCAGTTGTCTCCTGGTTATCTTGCACCAATATATTAGCCATACAGTTCTTGACAGCTCACTTCTTGTAAGTTGTCTGAGTTGCTACAGATTTAAGAGCATAATTCATTACTAGAGCAATCCTAAAAATAACTTTCTTTTGTTTTTGTTTTTTAATGGGGGATGGGAGGGGGAGAATCTCCCTTTAGAATATATATACTGAAAAATTCTAATTTTCCTTATAGCAAACTCCAGACTTTAAAGAAATGCTGCCTCCAGCTCCCAGTTTTCAACACCTTTAGGTTAATTCTCAGTATCTTTCTGCTTAAAATGACATGGAAATTTAGATAAACTGTACTTTTCACATTTTAAAAGCCACACTGTGAGGTGTCAACATTTAAAAGTGGAAGTGTTACTTCCAGAGCAAAACTGTGAAGTCTTGAGAAGAAAAATAGAGAGAGCAAAAAACCAAAATAGCTGAAGATGGATCTTTTCAAGTTCACAAATAATAGTATGTGACATGGTTTCTTGCAACAGAAGAGCATTGGATACACATGATCCAGACAGCTCTTTCTTTCTAAGAGCTTTATTTTTGTATTTCTTAATGATGTTACAGTCAAATGCTGGCAAAAAAAAAAAAAAAAAAATTTTATTCCCAAGGCTGCTTTCTTTTTAA
>NDXB01018436.1:34426-90682 GCA_002631895.1 Agapornis roseicollis
CCCCCCCCCCCCCCGGTGAGACATCATTGCACATTATGGAAACAGAAGAAACTCCTAAGTCTGTGTTCACACAGTGGCTGCCTGTGTAGTCACTGACATTGCAGTGGCACAGTGCATGTTCTGCAGCTTACATGACTGAAGTCTTGTGAGGGGTGCTGTAAGCTCTGTAGGAAGATGTAGTGGGGGGGATGTGCTGGCCCAAGTGCATGGACCCCTGCTGCTCAATAGCTGTAAGCCCTGATGAGAGGTGCTGCATAGGGTCAGAGAAGATTGATGGGTGACTCCTCAATAACAAAGTGAGGTGGTTAAAGAACTAGAAGACAAATGAATAGAATTAGAGTGTCTTCAGTGTCTTAAGAATTAAAACTTTAGAAAATACAGATGAGGGGGAAAATACATATAAGAAAAAAGGGCTGAATAAGACCCGAGACTCTAGTTCATACTCCAAACAGCTTTTTAATGGGATATGTACATGAAGGACAGCCTTTGGGAAAATCAGGTCTAGGTCTTGAATTTGTACCATCAGAAGACTTTGAGTCCAATTTTTTAGCTTTTCTCCATAGAAGGATGCTGACGTTCTCTGTATGACTTTTATCCATCCAATGTAGGGGATTGCTTTAATAAGATACCAGATTGATACATGAAAAGTTACCTTGTATTTAACTCAAAACAGGAAATACAGAATTTCTAGAATAAAATACCTTTTGTACCTATTATTAGGTTTCAACTGGAAACTCAGTTGAGAAATGCTTCACATATAAGATCTGCATTGGAAATCCAAACTGGAAATGAAGTAGCGACATGTTGTTGTATCCTAGTTTTGTTTGGTTTTACACATTATTAATTGCATTGACCTTAAAGCTCATCCAGTTCCACCCCCATATCACAGGCAGGTTCACCTTCCACTAGACCAGGTTGCTTCAAGCCCTGTTCAGCCTGGCCTTGAACCCTGCAGGGATGGGGCAACCACAGCTTTTATGGGCAACCTGTGGCAGTGAGCAATCAATCATGGGCTTTGAGGACAGAAATAGAAAACATGTATGTGTTGTTCGTTAAGAAGGGAACACTCTTTGACTTTCTTTCCTCCTCTGTCTTATTCAGGAAAGGTTCAAATGACAATCCATATAACATAGTTCGGTAGAGGGATTTTTGTGTTGTGTTGCTTTGGGGTTTTTTTTCGTTCCAAGCTGTATTTGTTTTCTTTCTATGTTATTATGCTCTAGCATAATGATTGTCTTCACTGTTTCCATTTTGTACACAGCAAAATTATTAATTCTTCTGAGAATGCTGCTGCTTGTGCAACAAATGGTGTAACTGTGAAGATTTAGCATTTATAATAGTTGAAAAAGTTGTCAACATCTTTATCAGCAAGCCACTGTTTTGAATATAGTCACTATGCAGATGGTCTGTACTTAATGAAAGTGATTACCATTTGCTAATGGATACACAGTGAACTGTCATGGTTTGGACCATAATGAACAGGAAAAGCCTACAGTGCTATTTATGTGGTGCATGAATGTGGAATAAAAATTTTCACTGCTGTCATAAGCATGGCATCTTGCTTATATTTCCCTTGCATGGGCTTCTGTTTTCCATGTTGCTGGTGCATTTTGGCACCTAGGCACTAAAAGGTAACACCACTGGGATGTATTTTTCCTGCTTTTTCTTTTTTCTATATGCACTGTTTTACCCTACTCTGCCTTCCTGTTTCTGTGTTAGTTTCTATTCTCAATCTTTCTGGCTTAAGCTGAAAGTACTAAAAAACCATGTAGTCCATACCTCACTGCATGTCCTTGTTTCAACTCTGTTAAACTTCATTGGGATTTGTTATCTGTTTCCTATCCCAAAGCTGCTCAAGTTAATTGGGTCTCTTCCTGTACTTAAGCAAGCTTTCAAACAAAAAAGTCTCTCTTACTCAGAGGGACTTTGCTGCTACTGGAGTCAGAAATGCATAATTCAGGAATCTATTAATGGAAAATATTTCTGGTATTTCAGGGAAGTCTTTTGTAGTGAACATGTTAAAAATGTCTATGTTAAGCTAGTTGAAGATAAACATCTCTTGTATATGTTCTTTTTTTTTTTATGTACAGCCCACTGTGCAGTGACTTTTTCTTTTTTTTTTTTTCCTTTTTTTTTTTTTTTTTAAGATTAACACCTGCATTTTTCTATGCAATATCCAACATGTTCCATTCATTTTAACATGGAGAACAGGGAAGAAAATGGAGGGGTGTATTTTCCTAGCCAAAGCCTTTCTGCCTTGACAGTTAGTGTGCTTGCTTTATTTCTTGGCATATGGAACACGGAAATCTTAAATCTTGTAATTGAGATAATAGGAGGCCTTTCAAATTAGCTCTCATGTAGTTTTCAAATGGCACTTTCTTAATACTTGCATCTATCACCTTCCATTGGTGTTGCAGGTGAATACCCAGTTTCAGTGAACACCAGAAAAGTAATTAATCTTATGTACTGTGTCTATTGCATTCTATTCATACTCTTGTTTTCCTGTTAATAATCTTTATACCAATTCATAAAGCAGAAGTTTTGGATCCCTCCAACAACAACTGTGAATTCTTCCTCTGCTACCACTATGTAGATAGAAGCAGCTAGTGATTATGATCAAATCCTACAGTTTAAGACTGGCTTATGAAGACTTCCTTACTTTGGTGAGCCTTTTCTCACAACAGTAATATTTTTGAGATCTTTTAGTTGCAAATTTAGTTCTCAAACTGGTATTTAGCTTTGATTTATTTAGCCAGTTCTTAAACTGGCTTACACTTTAAAACCAAGAATTACCCTTGTACATCAGCAGATTATAGGTCAACATGGTGTAGTGTGCTGAAAACTTGTCAAAGTAAGATCCTCAGTTTTAATACTGCTCTGAAGCAGTAGTGTATATTAATGCTAATTGGTAAGTGTCACATCTAAGATTACAAAATATTTCTTCAGTTTTTCATGCTAAGTAGCTAGAAAATCTTGGATATATTTCTAACATTGCAAACATATGCACTATTAAGAGATGGAGAAGCAAATGTGTGTCTAGAGCTTCCATTATTTTGCTTTAGAAACCAGGAGTAGTTCCTATTTTCTTATAAAATTCTCATTGCATGCCCATTTGTAATATTATATGGTGGTACTAACAGGTTAATGTCTAGATTAAGTTATGTGCAATAAACACAGACAATACCTTTCAGAATAAATCTGAACTGCACTTATTTAATCACATACTTAAGATGTATTTTAATTCTATGAATGCAGCCAATTGATACTGCTGGTAGGAATAATTAGGAAAGTATTTATAATGTAAGTTTTTAAGACAATACGCTTTGCTTTAAAGCACTTTTTTCTATTAGAATCCCCAGCTTCATGTTGTCTGGAGAAGCTGATAAGGAAAAATTTGAATTCTGATCAGATGCTTGAGGCCAGGACCAGCAGTAAAAGCTCTTTGTTTAGAGAAATGGTGGAAAACAAAAGTCTTAATTAAAGCTCCACCACTTGATGAGTGCATGTGCTGTTTTCACTGAGAATGTATTTTCTCTTTTTCCACTTCTCTAGAATATGTTTGGGAATCATATTCAGAGTATGTACTTTTGTAGGATACAAGTAGTAATGTTTTGCTGCACTGTGACATGAGAAGAAAAAGATAATAAAGATTATTAAAATAGGAACAACAGGAAATAAAATACAGTGTCAGTGCAAGAAAATACTTACAGTTGCTTGTGAAGAATGGTGAGTATACAGCATGAGTTGTTTGGTAATTTCAGGTGACTATACCTTCCTAGCTTTCTCACTGTAGCACTGGCAGCTGGACAAATGAGCTTTGCATTTGTTCCTGAATAAATTGCATTTTGGAACCACTGAAAACAAATATGCATCAGATAGTCAAAAATCATATTCTGGAGCCTTATAACCTCTGAAAAATTATCAGATCCAATGGATCTCTGTTTCACTTTGAAAGATAATAACTCCAGTAGTTCATAAAATGGAAAATGAAGCTCCTTGAGGTGAGGTACTGTTTATGATGTTGACCACATATATTTATAATGTACATAGAGATATTGTATTACATTATAAATATAATTTCATATCTATATTTATATATTTACTGTCCTAGAAGGTAAAATATGGTTTAGTTTAAGTAGTATCCAGACATTGTCTCCTAATATGTTAAAAAATAGGAGGATTTTATTATGATCATGGACTGCTGAACTTCAGTGCAATTGTTTATGTGAGTTCTAATAGCAAGCTGCATCTACTTTTGTGTTGTGCAGTTCTAAGACTTCCAAAGGGAGTTTATGACATTTTTTTGCTACTTCTTTGCAGATTGTTTATTAGTTTACTGACATTTTATCCATTGTATGTTTCAAAGGAAAACACAGCTGACTGTATTTCTGTGAAATCAAAGATCAAACAGGCTTGAGAAATAGATATGGCTGAACACTAGAAAACAATTTTAAAGAGGCGTTGTGTTGTGATGGCAATTAAAGTTCCAAATGCAAGAAAGGAGCTAAAAGCTGGACTTACAAACCCTGCACAAGCTTAAAGTGTATGTTTGTGATAGAAAAAATAGTGAGAGTTAGAAATAACTGCCAGATTCTTTTTCTTTATTCCAAAGTAATAATCCATAGCTGTATTCAAAGCAATCTCATATTATTTTGGTGAGCAATAGATGTTTCAACTTTTTTATTCCTATTAGTTTTGCAGAGCCAATGAGGCAAAAATGGAGTCATTTTGAGTGCACATCACCATCATCGAGACTATCATTAGCCTTGGCCTGATTGTCAGTCTCTTTACACTAGTAAGAAGACACTCTAGTTAGTATAAAGTCATAAAGCTGCACTGGTGGAGTGCTGATACAATGCAGAGGACCAAATTCTGTATTTTCTTGTATGCTTGCACTCTCAATCTGTCCCTCTAAGGCTAAAATAATAAGGAAAAGGAGCAGAGCTGATATTGGCTCATGTGGGGCCTGGTACTTGGCTGCATCCCTGTGTCCCAAAATGTAGGAAAACCATGGAGCAAAATGTAGCAAAACCGATGTAGCAAAAATATTCTATCTAAAATATGGTGAATGGCGTTCATTTAAAAAATAGCGGGTACAGCTCTTTCGGGAATAGTACCACCAATTGAATCTATCCTTTTGGAAGAAGGGCACCTAATAGTGTGTTTCTGTGCATACAAGTACAGTAAGGAGAAAACATCACCATTGTCTTGAAACTGCTGCAACCTCAGGCTTCCTGATTTCAGGCATTGTAGTGGGGGGCTTATAGTAAAAATTTCAGTCTATTTCTTAAATGTAATATGCAAATAGGCACATATATTGCAAAAGTGTTTTTGTAATCAGCAAAGCCCAGAATTGATTTATATTATCCAGCAAGTCAGTGGTATAAAACCAACAGAACAAGCAGCATTAAAATGGAATTGTATGCAGGAGGACGAAAAGGCAATGTTTATTGATTTATTTAAACTAAACTGGCAAGAACAGTAACTTGCTGTTTTGAAAACACTTTAAACAGAAAGGCTCCAAAAACCTTTTACATATAAGCTAAACGACAGAATGGTGCAGGTTTGGCTTTATCTTCTGGCAGAGGAATTAATGAGGAAACTTAGCCAGGCTTTGCAGAGGAATGAGGATGCATTTTGTTTTACTTTCTCTATTGAGAGCATAAGAGGCTTCTGAGCTTATTCACTAGTGTACTTCCTTTCGTAGGGAACAGTAGGGCTCTTTTCTGTGATGAGGGCAATTAATGCAGCCAGAACCTCTTACTATTCAGGGAAAAAACAGAGATAATAATTCACATGAACTTGTGCACCTGCACAATTAACCTGTTCTAAAAAAGAGTAGACAACTCTGCAAATACCAGAGGGGATGGAGGTGACAGAAGAGAGGAGATACTTGAGTCTTTTAAATCGTCTTTATCTACTACAGATGGGAAGAAGAGATGCTTGCAGAAAGCTGAGAGAATCAGTGAAAGGACATTAGAAGATAAAGTCAGCATTGCAAATGCTAAAAGTTGCTTGGTTTGGTTTTTTTGTTCCGTTTATTAGCAAAAATTCTTATTGCGGTTAAATTTAAAGCAAAGATAGTAGAGAACACAGTCATATTTTACTAAATGGGTTTAAATATATTTCATCTAGTTGAGAATTTGGAAAATGTGTGTCATTTAGCAGAAAGTCTGACAAAATAATTGAATGAGAATAGATATGAAGTACATACTAGAAGATGGAGGTTCAACAGTTAATCTAGTTCTGGTTAATGAATGTATTTTTTCTATTGCAAGTCGCCATAGTTCCTTGAGCTGAGTTGTTTGTGCTTAATTTCTTGGGTCTGAGAATGGCTAATGCATCCATTTGCTTCATGAAGCTGCTTGTGGGTAAGATGGTGTCTATGATGTAGACAGATAAAAATTTCCACTTGATCAGTTTGTAGTGAAGCAAATTCTGGTGGACTGCCTGCTGTTATGTGTGAAAAGATGGGGATTCAATTATGTTTTCAGATTTTCACAAACTCGGGTGAACATCTGGTTTGTGTGAAGGGGAAAAGTTTGGATGGGTATGAACCAGCAGTTTGACTTCCCCTCTGGAGCAAGAGGCAAAGCAGAGGAAAAACTGCATCTCAGCTCCTTTATTTCTTGGCTTTTAATGGTATGATACACACATGACCTATATCCTTACTAGGGGAGGTATGTCAGAACAGAACAAAGCAACTACTTAAAAGTTGGATTTGCATGAATGGGAGGAGAGGGAATGTAAAAGCCACCAAAGAGGTGTTTTGCTCTGCCCTCTGTTCTGGCTGTAGGACATAAAAGATCTTAAAAGGTCTTTTCCATGTATGCTGATGCTATGATACCTGCTGCTTATCAGAGCCTCCACAGCCCAGCCAGCTAAAGTAGAGTCAGTGTGCTACAGATATTTGAGGTGTCTTCAGTTTTTCCAGAATTTAGACCACCAGTGAAACAGGTATTTACAGGTTGGCTGCTTGGGTATAGAGGCTGTGTAATGAGTGCTCACAAAACCTTTCTGTATGGCTGAGCATGGGGTGCCACTGACCTTCAGCCAAAGAGCAGCCACAAGGCAGCATTGTCCCCTGCTAGTGCTTGAAATGGTCTTGGTCATTTCCAAACTGTTTACGCACTCACCATCAAGCTTTAGATACTTACGGAGTTATCATATCCTAGACCTTACTTCTAGGAAGTTTTAAGAAATAATGTGAATATAAATTTTCAAAGTGGGGAATCAGTTTTCACTGGTTTGAGGTTTGAGTCATCCTCATTGTCATTATTTTTTTTTTACAAGACAGAAAATAAAACCATTTATGTAAAGCAAATTCACAACAAATTCCTTCTAATGCCCTTCTTTTAATCAGAAACTTGAAGGAAAACAAATTTATTTGGTGAACGTTAGTCCTAGGTCCTAGTGATTTCCTATTGCTTAAAGAAAACCACTTAAGCATTTTTGAGCTTTTTACAATTTAGAATCTGACTGAAGTATCCATGTGTCCTGGTATTCAATTTTAACACTTTCCAACATTTCATATGCTTAGTAATATTTGATTATTTTCCCGTGGCTAGTAGGAAGTAGCTATGTAATTCATCAACAAATTATGGCCTTTTTTTCTTTTTTGGTTAATACTTTACCAAACATTTTAGTTTTATTCAACATTAAGGTTTCCTTTTTCAAATCCGTTGCAGGGCTGATCCTGTGCCTGACTTTCACTTTCTACTTTATATCCAAGGCTCTCTCAGAAACCTTTTGCTTTCATCATAATTTTGAAAAGAAAAAGCTTTTCATCTTTGGTTTATATATCCAAGGTCACATCTGGAACAAGTGCCATCAAGTGAAGAATTGTTATGCTGGCAAACAGTAACTGAAATAGGTGATGGCACACAATAGCCAATATACCAGTTAAAGTGGTATTTAAATTTAAATGAAGCTGTATTACATTTCTGGCTCATTGTTCTCTAATGCAAAGAAAATCAGTGAGTAAATACTAATGAAGCATTTCTAACAGGTAGTTTTCTTGTGTTTTCTTTTTGGATTGCAGTGACTTTCCTTGAGTGGCTCAGCTGCCCATGGAAAAAAGAATAGAAACAAAAGAAAGCAACAGTTACATATTAGCATAGTAGTAAAGCTTGAAAGGCATGTGGTTTTTATAGACTGCTTTCATGTTTGATATAATTTGTTAATGGGTTAATAAATGTTGGTGGAAAATGGATTTATTCCTTTGTAATCACCAACATGGTCACATAAACAAACGTAAAACATAGGAGCATGAAAGGAGAGGTCTGGAAGGAACCATCATGGGCAGCAAACCCATTGTGGGAGTAGTCCATATATAAAATAATCATTACACAGATGGTCTGTTATGGTATACAGCTGGAGGGAGCCCTTAACAATGGAACAGGGCATCAGGACTGAGGGGGAGGGGAGGAAGCAAAACTGTTTGAAACAGGAAGTGTGGCACTGTTTTTTCCATTGGGGGAAAAAAAACCAAAACCCCTTGCATGCTTTTCAAAATTATAGAATCACAGAATGATTAGAGTTGGAAGGGACCTTTAAGATCGTCCAGTTCTGATGGTACATTATATACTGTCTGTATTACTGGCAGCTAATTGGCATGTGAATAAACAGTGGGATGGGTATGAATAATTATGCTCAAGCCAGGGTTACCAATAACTCTTACAGATCCCACCAATCACTTTTGATTTTAAGTGAAATTTTGCATTTGAATTGTCATTTTTGTTATACTTCAGGAGCCATACCCATTCCATGCTCATGACTGCAATGAAATAACCTTCAGCTTGATGTCAACTCAGATATCTGCCTTTGACAGATTGATGAAATTGAGACGTGTTTAGAGCATAGAGCAGGGGACTAGATACGAAGAAAGGAGAAGGTGTCCCTCCTTAATGAGAAGGACTGCAGGATTTTAGCTGAACTGTTCTTATTCACTGTGTATGCTTGTCTTGGGAAGGATGAATTTGTCAGACTTCAGGTGATTTGAGAGAGGTAAGCTGAAAAAAAAGACACACATATCAGCAGAATTGCTATCCCCAACACATAAATAAACCTTTAGAAAAAGAAGACTTTTAAATGGAAAACCAGGTTTCTCCACACATCAATACACCTTTAGAAAAATAAGATTTTTAAAATGGAAACCCAGGTCTCTTCCTGTTCAGGAAGTAACTAACTAGGAAAAGCTCTGGTTTATAATTCAGCACAACAGACTAACAGCAGCCAACATGCTAAGGTAATCTGTGTGGAAAGAAACAGTCTATGCATCCTCTTTTTGTGAGATGTCAGTTAATTATGGGCACTGAAAAATGATCAGTTTCTGAATAGGGTCAGTTGGAAGGGAATCTATAATTCTACAAGCAGTCAATTCTACAAGCAGTCCAGTGGTTTTGAAAATGCTAGCTTTGGAGGTTTTTTCCTGATGAATTCTTCAGTCTGAATATTGGCTTTTCTTTCTCCAGGAAAGTGTTTTTCTAAATAGCAGTATAGATGAATGCCTTTATTTCTAAGCCACTAAGCAAACTTCTACTATGAAAATTGAGGGTATAGCAATTAAAGTGAGCAAGCTTTTGGAGAAAATTGCTAACTAAAACAAATAATTTTGTCACTGTAATCTGCAAATACAAGTATTGGAATTACATTATGAACAGAGAAAGGGGAAGATCTAAATCACACTTACTTCTGGCTTTGCCTAGGAACTTAATACATTTAGAGCAATTGCTTTATATCATTTGTGAGAAAAGAAAAGGTTTAAGTTAAGCCACATCTTAAAATGCTTTAAGAAACACAGTACACGAGATCTGCAAATAACCTGAAGGAACATTGATTTTTGACTTCTGCAGTATCTGTATTTGGTCCTAAAGATTAACTTTTATGTAGGAAGAAATCTGTACTTAGGTGGATACTTGTAGTTCTTAGGAAATGGTGGTAGTGAGGAGAAACTTTTGCTTCCTATTTAAGTAGCTCCTAGTCCTGTATTAACCCTGGATGTTGTTTGGATTTACCATTTCAAGCTTCCTAAAAGTCATTTGGAATACTTAGGTTTACCTTTCAAAAGTAAATAAATACATAAAGAATATATACAACATAAATATTGTTGGTGTGGAAATATCAAGGTTTTTAGGCTAAATTAGGATGGCAGATGGAAACTTCTGAAGTCATGTTGCACACTCCTGTGGCCATGAGTGCTGCTAGAGAAGACAGTCTGAATTACTGAATGCTCTGGTAGCCTCTGTCTTCCTTTGGAAGTACAAAGATCTGTGGCAGCAGTATACATAGTTTGCAAAACAAGGTCGAATTAGATAGAGTTAGTTATGGAACCATCAATAGGGGTTTAACTATAAAGAAATTGGAGATGTGTGTCTGAAAGCTCTTTTATTTATTGCAATGCCATTGCACACTTAATGCTCTGAGAAGGATTTTATTACTATCTAAAAGCAGTTGTACATTAAATCTTCAAATTAGCTTCTGTTCTGCTTGAATATAAGTACCTTCTGCACTGGGCAAGAGTTCAACAAGGCAGATGAAGAGAGCTTTGAAGCTTTAGATGATACAATGATAGATTGTTCCAAACTTACATTTCTAGTAAACAAATTTGCAGTTCACAAGCTCACCTTAGAGCCCTGATGAGAATTCCATGTGAATGCTTACAATTTTTCTTTTTTACACTGTGTTATAATTTTCAGAATTCACTGTAGTGCTTTTCGGCCTAGCTTCTTTCATTTAAGCTTGCAAGCCAAAGTTTGGCAAGTTTTGTGTTAAATAGCAGTTGCCTCCCTCCATGGGAAGCAGAACAGTGCTCTTGTGCTCAGCTGGAGGTCTTTCAAAGCATATTTGTGCTGGTAGTTATCAGCTGGCCAGAGCATATTCAGAATATAGCTTTGGTTGTGTTCTAAGAGGAAGGAGGAATGAGAAAAACCCTGAGATGGTTCTCATGGAGGGGAAAAATACAGCTACAAAGTACAACTAAAAATTTGTTAGGGGAACAAGAAGTAATCTACCTTTCCCAGCTCTGCAAAAGCCGTTTCTGAAGTGCTTTGCCATACATATCTTAAAAATACTATTCTTGCCCTCCCTCCAGTATATCTGTAAAATATCTAAACCCCAAATATCTGAAAAGCAATCTCCATGCTTTCTGAGACTGAGTAATTGTGTTTCCGTTCTCCTGTCTGTTACGGTTTTAGGTTAGGTTATGTCTCATGTGGTACCTGTCAGTCCTCATAAGGAGTTGGTGATTATAGTGGATTGTGGGAAATATGTGCATGGGAGCTAAGCCCACTGCGGCCAGTGGAAATACTGAGAAGCAGATAAGTAGATCCCATGAGATGCTGTAATTGTCTGATATTTCTGTTGGGAAAATCCTTAATGAATTAAAAACAAATCCACGGAAAGTCAGTAATTTCTGTTCAAAAATTTGTTTTAGTTGGAACCTGATGTTTTTACTGAAGAGCTATTTAGCAGGCTGATTGGAAGTGTCTGATCTTGAATCTCTTTTGTCTCGGGAGATGTTACGTGATGTACGTGCCAAGGCATGATCCAGCAATTACCTGGATCTGTTCTTGTCAGGAAAGCATATCCAGTTGCTGAGACCCAGACATGGCATTCATTTCTCTGCTTGTGGTTTCACAGAGCTTTTTCAACTGACAGGAGAGCAGTAGAAGTGAAGTCTACATGAAGGAGAATTTGCTGAAAGAGAATGTATTTGAATTCTTGTTTCACCTGCATAGGGCCTTTCTAAGTATTTGTGGTGTATGTGATGTGAGTGGATGGAATGGGATTTTGGATTGGAAACAAAATAACCAAGAGATTTGCAGCAACCTGCTTGTTAAGTTGCCTCATAGGGAGAAATAAAAGCTACCTTTGCCATGTGTTTACCTGTGTCCCAGGTGTAACCATTTCTGCAAAGGTCTCAGTCAGTGAGAATAGTTTGTATGAGAAGCAAAAAGAGAAAATAACCAAAATTGACAAGTCATGTCTTTAAACAGATGTGTGGCCCTGTAAGAGGTCCTAAGATAAGAGCTTTAAGGTTTCAGAGAGGATATACTGGAGGGATCAGAAAATGACCTTAGTGTTAGAGAGGCTTAAGGTTTTAGCGCATTAGAGTAGATACAGAGACCATAGATAAAGGATTTTAATTTTGAAGCATCATAATAGAACTGAGTAATGTCAGAAAGCGCCTTAAAAATCAAGACAGTATTACAAACTATGAAACTGAAAATGGATTAGACTGCCTTTTTGGTCCATAATTGTCCAATCCTTTACAAATTCTGTGTGCTAGTAGTAGTAGTTAATTTTTAAACCAGTTAGATGTGGTTTGTTGCAAGTTCAACTCTATCCATGTGGGAGCTATTTTGTATCACCTTGTAAGTGTTCCTTTTTTCTTCTAGCATTTTTTCTTTTGCCTTCTGCAAACCAAAGCCTTCTGCAAAACCATGCAGGTAATTCAAGATATAAATTTATCTTGGTTACCTATTTCTCAGGGCTGTGAAAATGTCCTCCTGAAACTAGAGGCTCTGCAAGTACATGTAAAGAATGTTCTGTAACAATGAAAGTGAGTTCTTCATCCTTTTAACCCAAACTATTCTACAATTCATTATTTGTTAGATATCAGTTGGTGTGAGCACACTTAGTGGGAGGACGTCTGAGTTGCTTCTTCTGTGAATTACCTGAACAGACCTGTACCAGTTATCCCAGATGAGGAAAAACCATGACTATTTCCACATAGTTTCTATTCAATGCATTTACTTTTATCTCTATAGCTTATGTTTGGGTGGGAGAAATCTATTACTTTTAAATAAGGAAATAGTCATAATTTATGTTTGTTCCCTCCTCACTTTTTAACAGTTGAAAACAGGCTGCCTGTAAAACACACTTTGAAATAACTATTCTTTTTATTTTAAATGCATTATCTAGAAAGCCCTAGTGGGATTAGTTGTCTCTAGCTACTAGATCCACACTTTTTTCTTTATTTCTTCTTCTTTTTTTAAGAATAGGGTAAATTTGACTAAACAGTTTGAATAATTTAACAGCACATGATCGTTAGAATTTAGAGGCAAACCAGAGGATGGATGCACTGTATAATGACAAATACTGACATCATGTCTCAGCAGTCTAGGTGGTAGCTTATTGATGTTACTGTACATATGAGACCATGGCTTGATTTCCCAGATCACCAGTTAAGTCGAGAATTGAAACACATGGTAATTAGCAGCCAGTTTTTAGATCTCAATGTACTGAGCAAGCAAGTTAGAATAGCTGTCTCCTGGGGAGATGGAAAAGCAAGTGGAGGAAATTAGGGAGATGTTTCTGGATTGCATCTCAGGGAGGAACTATCAAGTGTGATTCGCAGTACCCATGACTGAATTTCTACAATCTATGGCACTAGAGAACACTTGCTTTGAATACCATAAACTTAAAAATTTGTACAGTTGAGTCCTGACAAATATGATTTCGTGCAGTTGTAAACATCTTTTATTTGGGCTACTTTATCACATCAAGACAGATCAGAATTATTTCATGTGCTGACTACAATAGTATGCCAGGATTCCTACCATCAAATATTCATGGGAATGTTTGAAAGCTGCTGCCAGGCAAAGTCCAACACAGTGTTTCAGTTGTTTGTTTTTAAGAGCTTCAGGGGCTTTGGTAAACCTGGAGATTGCGTGCCCAGGTTACACTTCACTGACTGTGAATATTTGAAGTGCCATTTGGAATCCTGGTTTTATTGAAGCTATTGGAAACTTTGCCACTGATCCACTGAGGGCCAGGAGTTTGCCCATTGTATACAGATTCATAGAATAAAAATTCTGGGTTTTGGGTTTTTTTTGTTTGTTTGTTTTGCCTTTTTTATTTTGTTTTGTTGTTTTTCTTTTTCCCCTTGTAAGTCAAAACTATCTGGTCCTTATAGTAAGCCCAGGATCAACATAGAATCATAGAATCAGCTAGGTTGGAAAAAACCTTCAAGTTTGAGTCCAACCATTACCCGAGAAATATTACCCTGCATACATCTTTTAAGCCCTAACTCATTACTACAAAGTGTGTCTACATGTGATGTGCAAGAAGGATCTTCAAGCCAGTCCTAAGTGGTAGGTTGTCCCTCTACTGAATGTGTATGCTGGATCCTCTGAGGGTCTAATAAATGGGAGGGTAATAACATAGTGAAATCCTAGGGTTTTGAAAGATTTGGTGGTTGTTAGTTTTGGGTTCCCCTCCCTCCCTGAAGTTGTATGTTGGTAAATCATTTGAAAGCAGCTGTGACGTACAGGGGGAAATGTGTATTTTTGAAATGCTTTAACTTGGTATTTGCAGTTTCTGAAATTTCTTGCACTGCCTTCATGTCTATGCTGTCTACTTCTGAAGCTCTGCATCTCTGGAAGTTTAGCCAATTATATTTTGATGCATAAACACTTGCCTGATTGTTCTGCATCCTTGTTTGCCTGTGTGATGGATTGAATATATGGCAACTGTCCCCAGAAGCCATCCTGAAAATAAGATGTTGATTCTTATGAGTTTATACAAGCGAATAAAACTGAAAATATCTCAGGTACACAAACATTTATTTATTTTTTTCTGAACTTGCAAGTAAAGAGAGATTAAGATGCAAGAACATCAGGCACATAAGGGAAACTTCTTTAAGTACCTGAACCCATTAAAAAATGTGGAAATGCGGACATGCACTGTGTACTGATAGCAGGATGTCACTATGGACACCAACACAAAGTCAGATATGATGAAGGGGCGAGAAAAGGGAAAGAGAAGAAGATGTAGTATCCATGACAACAAGTGGAAAAGAATAAGACTCTAAAAAGTTGAAATCCCTATGCTTGTCTGTATTATTAAAATGAAATTTGCAAAGTTAGATACACATACAATATTATTTCTGTGCAGCTGGATTTTGTGTGAGTTGTCAGTGTCAGACAGGTACTAAGGAGGTTCAAATGGTGCATGGATCTTTTCTGTTGTATTTGTATATCCCTGGGGCGATTTGTGTGAAACCATACCGCAGCTCGGTGAGCATTGGAGATCAGAGCCTGTTGTCTTTCTGTGTACATATATAAACTTGTCCTTAGTCTGAATGTCTGTATTGGCTAATGATGTGACATAGCATATTGCAGATGTGTGTGGCAGCCTGTAATTTGATAGAGTTCAGTATGACCTGAAGTAAAACAGTGTGGTCTGGGGAGATGAGTTGGATGGATTAAGAAACATTTTTTCTTCTGTCTTGACAGGAGCTCTCTTTTTAAGGCGTGAGCATGCAGTTTGAAGCAAGCGGAATGAACAGAAAAAGAGTGGCAGGATTAGCGCTTGTGCTGGCTGATGCCCAGAGGATACTATACATTTCTCTATGAAATAGTTTGGGCTACTCTACGTGCATCCAAATGAAACTGTTTTGTGTTTGCTACGTCATATTTTATTTGACCTGTTGGAGCTCTAGCATGTAGTCCGTGTGATATTGTAGTGCCTTCTTGCAGGGAAATGTGCTTTGGGACTTGATGTTGCAGTGAATATATCATTGTAGAATTTCTTTCCTGAAACATAATAGCAGAAAACATTCTTGTACAATTAGAAACAGTGCAATACTAATTTTTAGAATTCAGGAATATGAAGCAAAGCTTCTGAAAACATTGGTGAATGCTGTTCTCATATATTCAGCATAGAACTTGAGGACATTATTATTAGAATGCCTAATTGCATCCCTTCATTAGTGAGATCCAAAGCTTATTCACATCACTGGAAAAAATCCACTGTCTTTGGAATTTGGTTAAAGGTTTAAATGCAGAATAAAATGTGCATTTGTGGAAGAGAGATAGTTGGGGGGTGGAATCCAAATAGTTTACTTGAGAGTAGTTTCAAATGAGATTGTTGCTGAAATTCAACTGTAGAAGTATGTTTAATCCTATTTCTCCTTTTATTTATATGTATTAATTACCTGAATGGTAAAATTTTAGATGAAATTGTAGAAGAAGAAGGTAGAATAAAATTTCAGAAGAAAACCAGAGGAAGTAGCAAGAAATTTAGGGCAAATAAGCAGCTTAAAAAATGTGATTACAAACCTGCATTTCTTCCCTAATAGTTCTACAATGCAGTGAGACTTTTAGAGTCATAGAAAAGAGCAGTTTTCTTTTTAAGTCATATTGTAAGTTAACAAAGGTCTAATCATAAACCTTGGTCCGCTTGTATTACACAAGTGAAACAAGCTCATGTCAGATGTTTACTTTGATGGAGGATTTCAGAAAAATAGCCAGGAGTTGCAAGAAGTGGGGTTAGTAATTCGAGAGTTGCTGTTAGGACCGTATATATATTGCTCACATATGATAAAGCTTTTCTGTGTTCCATGAATAGCCAACATTATGACATCGGGGGAGATGCTGAAGTAAGATACCAAAGTAAATGTAAGAAGCTGATGAAATGGGAGATTTATAGGGAGGATATGAAATGGAAGAAAGATAAAAAGCAAGAATAACAGCAGTGTTAGTGGAATTCATTCCTGAAACAAGGAAGAAAGTAACTTTTTAGAAGTTGCAGTAATCATATGCTACCACCTTCACAAGAAGATTGGAAAGATCATAGTGAAGTCTTGGATATGATCTCCTTAATTTTGAGTTAAGACAATGAATGGGAGATAAGTATTAGTCTCATAATTAACAAAACCACATGAGAAAGGGTTTGCTTTTTTGACAAAATACCTCAAGAGACCCTTTTATAATTGATCTAAAGGGATACGTGTTTTACCGTTCACAGTAATGGATGTGCAGGTTGTATCCTGAAAGTTAATAGAATTGCTGTGAATAAACTGAGAAACAAAACTTGAAAACTGAGATCTAAAATTAGACTTGCTAGTATAATTTTAATTGTTAATTGTTTTAATAAATGCAAATGTTTTGCTTCTCAAAAATACTTTGTGTAGCATTCGAATTGTTTGGTAGTAAAGCAACAGGAAAGAATTTGGGCACTATGTATTCAAGTCCTAATCCCGACACAAATTTATCTATGATGAAGTCCACTGGGGTCAATGAAATCTTGGTCAGTTGAATTTATTTCTACAACAGGTCCTTGAGGCCAGGATTTCACCCATGTTCATAAAATATGCATGTTTGTATGCATAGCCAAATCTAGGGTAATCCACCACTTCTAAGGAGTATTGCTTCGAGAAAATAAACTCCAATGCAGTTAAATAATTCCAAGGAAAATAATTGTCAAGGAGAGGAAATTAATTGAAGGGAGAAGGAGGGGATAATTGGAAATAACCAGGGACCAGCAGGGAAAGCACTGTTTACTCTTACACAAAGTTTAAGGGAAAGTTATGTTCTTTCTTCCTTCTCCTACATTCATGGGCATCACCATGCTGGTTTTAAATTATATTATTTTTTTTATTTATATAATGTGCAGTATTAATGTCTGAGTGTGTTTCAGTTCTGTTAGTACTGCTATAATGCTGATCACAAACAATTGATGTTTCTGATTGTTAGGGACAGCCAAATAGATCTAAGGCACTTTCCCCCCGTATTTTAGGCACTTATAAAAATTACTATGTAAGTCTAATTAGAAAAATGCAGTTGCAGAGTACACATAGTTTAATTTTATTTGGGATCTTTGGCTAATACAGTCTTTTCACTTTTTCAGTCTTTGTAACTGAAAAGGAAGCAGAAGGTTTAGTGTTCTCCAACCTCTTCATTTAAGGTGAAAGCAGAAGTGGCAAGTGGCTGGGAGGGTGTCAGCCAACCTGAAAATATGTCAGAAAGGGCATGTATGAGTTTACATATGAGTTTACTTTGCTTATGCTTCAGATCTATTCAACTCTGCATAGTGAATATGAATTCATAGCATCCTTTTGAACAATGAGAGTTGCTTGTTGTACTTCATGGATTGAAAAGTGAAGATGGCAAATTAGCAGGATATGTATAGACTGGATATGTTTAATAACACTGTTCATAGTATCTTTGCTTGATTTCTTTATAGCCTTGATAATTGTACAGAGAATTGTTATGCAAAGCCTCGATACTCTGAGAAGTTCTAGCTCTCAGAGTGTCCAAAGCTGTTCTGTGTAACAGGAGCTTGAAACATCTGTGATTGTGAGTTTGAAAACTGAGAACTTGAACAGTTAGTGGTGTAAGCAGGTAGAAAAGACATCTTTCTGGATCTACTTTAGTTTGTGCTTTGTGAGATGAGAGGCTTTTTTTGACCATACACAGAATGAATCTGTAAAATTATATAAATGCTGAATTTTCCCTTGTTTACTACATTTCATACGAGGGCAAGCTCCGGTCACAACGTTACAATTGAATATAGAAGCCTTTTTTTTTAAGATTCTTGTGTTCCATCCTGTGATGGATCTCTAACCAAGTCTAGTTTTGTGTGTGTTATTGTAAAAACATTAAGGAGGGAAAATAATTAGGGAGGTGGAATTTGGTTCAAATACTTTTTATAGCACCAAAGTTAAAAGCCCATGGCAGGTTATGGTATTTACAAAAAAAGAGATAATCCAGGTAGTTTAATGATATCTAACACCATGGAGGTGTGTTGGAAAGGTACCTCCTTGTGCTGAATAAGGTGCTAGCACAATTTTCACTTCATCGTGTTTGAATTTGGGATGTAGGGTGTGTATTTTGTACACACAAAATTTTGCGTGGATCATTTGAATGGCATTGAGGCAGGATCAGACCTCCTGCCTGAAGAGGTGTATGAATATGTGTATTTCCCATTGTGAGTATTGTGTTTGTTTAAACAGTAGGGAATCAGTGAATATTCTTAGTGGTTTATTTGGTGGGTTTTTTTAGATCTGTATATTCAAGTAGATTTAAGATACTGCTTAGCACAATTTTCAGACTATTTCTTATGTATTTTGTAGTCTCTTGCTTACAGTGTGCTCATGTGATCTTGCCAAAATACTAATGAAAGACCCTTTCGACTTATCTTCATTACTGTCTACCAAATGCCTACACTTCATTTGGGCCAACATCTGACAGTGTGTTTTGAAAGGTCCTATAAAAGAGGAGCATTTTATGAACACGTTTTGGATGGAGGTATTTTGGTACAAGAAAATGAACATCCAGAACAAGGAGCTAAGCAGAGTAGAGACAGAGGAGAATTGTGCAGGAACAAGAAACAGAAGGAATCTTTCTTTCCAGGAGCAGACATTTCCTTGTGTTTTGAATGCAGATGAGATTAATGGGGCTGTATTTGTGGTCATGCTCCAGCATTACTAATTAGACCAGGGTTGTTCCCAGAGGAGAGTGATTTTGGATAGCTAAGACAGATTGCAACCAGAGCTTAAAACTTTGTTCTGAGAAGCATTGGGGAATTTAGTGCTTTCTCTTCAGTTTCTATTCTGTTTTGGACCCGAAGATCTGAAATGCATGGTAACACCTTTTTGAATATGGAAGGAATAACTCATCTTGATGAAACAATACAATTCTGTGCTTAAAAATAGCTTTCCACATTTCATATTTTAATAAGTGATTTAAAAGCAGAACTGGTATCAGATAAGCATGGAAGAGTAATTAATACACAAGGGGAAGCAGACATAGAACACAGGAAATAATTTTAGTCATCATTTCAGTTTGGAAAGCTTTCCTGTTGTTTAGATGAGACATTTCTTCTTTAGTTTTATAAATGAAACTTTTATCTTTCCCCTCTGTATGATATTCAGTAATTTGCTAAAAGTTGTTCATACAGTGAGACAATTTCAGTGGCTGTAATTCAGAATGGCTCTATTGACTTCTGTACTGCAAGCCCAGTTCACACTATTGATTAAGTTTAATTCTGCACATAATCCCAATTTATATGTTTAAGAATACAGTTTTTAAAGGCAAAATAGCATGGATACAGATACAGTATAGGTGTATTTTATACCTTTGGGAACTGTGCAGTTTCTTATATTGTAAATATTAAGCTTCTTATATGAGACAAGAAATGTAGTGGCAGAACCACACAAGTGCACTCCTAAGGATATGGTCAGAGATGTTATTCTGGCTGCAGCTGAGCAGCTCACTAGATCACTGCCTTGGGTGGTTTGTTGCTGTCTCCTATGTACCCTTTGACTTTGTAAGGCGGAAATATCATCCTTTGGATCTGACAGCTTAACTATGCATCTGTTTCCCTTTCATCCCATCTGTGGTTTGTTTTTTGTTGTTGTTTTTTAAACTTGGACCATTTGACAGAACTGGAGCAGGCAGAGAGTGTGTATCTGTGTGATATCAGATCCATAGCAGTAGCTTTCTGAGGGGAGCCACAAGCAGCTGAAACCAAGCCATAACCCTGTAACCCAGTATTTGTACCCTAATTGTGTTTTGTTTGACTGAATTCATGAAGGAAAACGTAAACTGAAAGAGTGTAATATGTACTTCGCAAGGTGTAAAGCTATAAAACCGTATGTATTGCAGAGTATGAGATGTAAGAATCAACTTCTAGACAAGTAATTCGGCATGCCATAGTAACTCTTAATTTGTGTTGTTCCTGGGTGGTACAAAATGGATCATAAGGGCTCAGTGATTTAAAAAATACAAAAAAATAAGAAAAAGGAAAGCTGTTGAAGCAAAATGTGTATTTGTATTCTCATCTGCTGGTTCAGAAAGACAGATATAGACTGGCTGATCTTGTAAATGGGAAATGGAGCTTAGGAAGCGAGTATTCCTGGGAAGGCTATAAGATGTGCAGTGTGAATGAACCTTTTCAGCTGTTTTCTGTGAATTCCATGGTGGGAACTGAAGCTGCTCTCCCTCCTTAGGATTGTTGTTGTGTAGGAAAATGTTGAGAAATTTACAAGAGATGTAGATCATCGAAAACCCAGACATTTAGATTTTTTTTCCTGTTTTATGTTTGTTTGTTGTGGTTGGGAAGGGTGTTTTCAGTCAAACTTGCATCCACACTGAAGCAAAGAGGTTATACTTCATATTGTGAAATATAATTTCTCTGATCCAGCAAGTATCTGCTCCAGTGTGAAGGATTCTTGGGCAAATCCTTGATCTTGAGTACAAATAACTTCTAAATTGATAGTATTTTTTCTTAAGTAATTTGTTCTATTTAGTCTGTGTGGTTGAATAATCCTTCTCTGTGAACATACCGAGCCAGATGCTGGATCTAGACTAAATTTGTATGAGAAGCTTTTTTCATACCATCTCCTATTAAAGCAGAGGATCCCTGACTGCCATAACCTCTTGGCTAGCTGATTCAGTATGGACGTACATACGCTCCTGCAGCTTGTTAGATTAGTTGGTTTTTCTTCCAGGAATCTGTGGTTCTTCTGTTTGCTCTCCTACCTGTGTCCAATACAGAGTAAGAATTATTCCTGCTTCTCTGTGGACAGTTTTTGCAGTTCTATATGGCAGTTACAAACACTTTTGTGAGGGTTTTTGAAAGTGCTTCCATCTTTGTTAGAACTTGTGCTTTTCTAGAAATTGGTGAGAAAATGAAAAATAGAAAAATGACATTTTAATGTGAGGTTTAAAAATAAAGCCCTTAGCTGAAACTTGTTGAAGTCACTGGAAAATTATCATTCAGATTTCCAGCAAATCTGGATTTGTTGTCATAGATTCTGCTGTACCTCTTCTTCAGTATACTTTCGGTTTTGCTCATGGCTGATTGTAAGGATGGTCAGAGTTTACTGAGGTAGATAAGCTTAAAGGTGTTGTATAAAGTTCATGTGTATTGGAAACTAAGTGATCATTGGCATTGAGGGACTTAAGCTCACCACCTCAGTGGCTCGTAAGTTGAGTACTGCTCAACCTGTGAAGAGGGGCAAAACTCCTGAAGTCTGTACTCCATGTCCATTCATCACTATCCAATTATTTGCAATTGCTAATAGAACTGTCACTAGTTAAGCTTTGAAATACCATCCTTTATTAAAAACATATTTGTTTCTAATATAAATGGTACAACAGTGGTTTTACTGAATGTAGCCAGTAACAACTAATTACCTGAATTATGTCTTAAAAAGTAAGATTTGATTAATGCAATAAAGCATGAGTAGGATTTTTGGTTTTATTACCTCCAACCCATTAATTCCTCTACAATTTCCTTTCTAATCAGAACACAGCATGGCTTCTGCTGAAAATAAATGATGCCATGCATCGAAGAGCTACTTTTTCCACTGTCAGACGCTACAAATGGCTCTCCTGCACGTTTATAGTTCTCAATGGAAAAAATAATATACCATGTGTTGACACTTTCTTAAGAATATGAATGCTGCAAAACTCTGGTTTTCCCAGGAAAGACAGGGTACAGTGTCGTAGATTTTTGTAAAGCTTCAGGATTTTCCTACCCTCCCCCCCATATATTGATTATGAAAGCAAGGTTTTCCTGTGTCAAAACACACAGTTGCTGTCACTCATGATAGCCACATTGATTATTTCCTGTCTATGTAGAAAACTTCATGTCACCACCCATATTTATTTGTTCCTATTTTTATAAATACAGTACAATATACCAACAGTTTGGCAATGAAATTGGCTTACCTTGCCAGGTATACTGGGATTTTTGTTCATGTTACAATACTGTGAGTAGAGCAAAGCCCTCTGGGTTTAAAAGTACACTGCCAACTAAATCCTGTTTTTCATTCTGTAGAAGAAAGTATATCACAAGAGAAAAAAATGCCTGTCTTAAAATTGAAGTAGCAATGTAATTAATTCTACTAAATTATTTGGAATATGCTAATACCAGCAATACAGGTTTTTTTATGAGGAAAACTGAAGAATTTTGATTTTTATTCCTTTTTCAAGTATAACATTGCACACCTGTGTAATGAGAAAATTATTTCAGGATTCCAGGGCAGAAGTGCACAATGGACTTGGGAATGTGTTCTGTATGTTATGTGCATGAGGAGATACCAGTATGAGCAAATTACTTCTGCAAATTACTGTGCCTTAAGCAGGATTTTGTAAGAGATGACCTGATGAGGTTCCTTCCTGTCTTAGTCATCCTATGGCCCTTGATAAAACCCAAGTTTAAAACAAGTAATGTAGCTGAAAGGGATCACATTATTCAGGACCAGAATATGTCTTACCAGTATTGTTCAGTATCTGATTCTTGAACACTAACTGAAGGTTTTGATACAGACAGCTCTTTTATCTTTGAAAGCTAAGTGGAAAAGTTTAACATCTTAGCAGGGATTCACACATAATAGCCTGGAGGTTTCAAGGTATGTATCATACCCTGAGAAGTTTTGGAAAAACTTCTTGTTCTTCAACAAAAGATGAAACAATGTTGCAAGAAAACTAGAATTCTAATACCTGACATGACATGTCACACTAAGCACTTGCTCCATCACTCCCTCAATATTCAGCTCTATACATGAAATTTATCCACGTGAATTAATTGATTTTGGTGTTTAACATGAAACATGAAAGCTTCCCCATGAACCTTCTGCAAGAGAAATTCTAGCAAAAGTGGGAGGAAAAATGTGGACAGGAGGGACATACAGGTATTGACAAGGTACATTTTTGGGTAAAATCCTGATCTTTACAACAATCGTAGAATTATGGAAAGTCACCATAGAATGACTGGAATGTCATCCTTGTTCTCAGAGAAAGTGGTTATGGTTTAGACAAATCTTCCCTGTAGGTATTTGTCAAGATTACTATACCCCTATTAATATTGGAAATAAGGTAGAGACACCTTCACTTGAAACAGCAGACATTTTGCAAAGATACATTTATTCAAATTAAGTATTTGTTCAGGATGACTTGAAGATTTTCTGAAAACCTGCCATGCTAAAGGTTACAAGTTCTAATCTGAAAAGCAGCTCAAGTGTTTGAAAGGTGAAATCACTCAGGTTTGCTTGAAAATTTTGCTCCAGGAAAATTCGGGTATGGGCTGCTGGGCTGAAAAATACTTGAGGCTAACAACTCATTAGTTAGTTTTTTTGCTAGCTTATAATTTTCTTTCGGTATATTTGCACTGATTTTTTGTTTTCCTTAGTAGATACAAGAGATAAACCAAAGAGGGTTTTTTAACAATCTGAGCTAAATTTAGGTTCATCTGAGATTGAGATGTCTGAATGAGAACATACAATGCTACCTCAGTTGAGAGCTCCGTCAGCTCACTTGGATTTTTGTTGTGTTAAAAGCTTTCTGTGTGTGTTGCAACCTTTGCAAATGCCCTTATCATTTTCATTTATCATAGAATAGTTTGGATTAGAAAGGACATTAAAGATCATACAGTTCTGACCCCCTGCCACAGGCAGGGACACCTTCCACTAGACAAGGTTGCTCCAAGCCCCGTCCAACCTGGCCTTGAACACTACCAGGGATGGGGCAGCCACAGCTTCTCTGGGCAACCTGTGCCAGTGCCTCACCACCCTGACAAGGGAAGAATTTCTTATATTGAACTTATGCCATGCAGAAGACCCAAAGTCTATAGGTGAATAGAATGGAAATGACAGGGATTTCTTGCCTTATCGTACAGTGACAATAACAGTGGCAGCATTACAGTTCATTTTGCTACATCTTTCTCACGTCATTGCAGTTATTAGATTTTTCATACACACATTAGTATGTAGACATTCAGTGCACTTAAGCTGCACTGGCAAATAACCTGCTTAAAAACATTTATATTGTTTGACACTTTCTACGAAAATCTTCAGACCATTCCAAGAGAGCAGTTCTCTCTCCAATGAACTTAAATTAAATTTGCCTCAAAGTAATGCAAGGATGTACCAGGAATTCTTTTTCTTGTTTGTTGTTGCCGTGTGTTCACTGTTCATATGAAGAGGTTTAGCTTCAATGAGAAGAAATTGAGGAGAAATGTAATTTCATTTCACATATAAGATATAAAGGAGGAGTTATCAACTATTTGTGTTATTTTTCAATTTTCAGTGAACCAAATCAAAATCAAACCAGAAATTTTAAGAAATAATTCTAGTTTATGACTCCTAATTCTTGAAAGCACAATATTGATGAACTTGTATAGGTAAACCAAAATTATCTCAAGTAAGGAAGTATAGGCTGCCAACATAGAAAATCTGTACTACAAGTGTTATGTACCTTATTTTCACTACTTCAGAGACAACTAAAAAAAGAATTAAAAAATTAAAAAAACCCAAACCAACCAAAGAACAAAAACCCAAACCAATCCCAGTCAACCAGTATCCCTTGCTGGTCAATACTGTCAGGGAGCATATTGATTTGTCAGTTAGTTGTTACAAGAATGCTATCCCAGTTGCTAGCATCTGCTACCAGCTCAGATCCTTCTCAAAGGATTGTAAATCAATGCAGCTCTTCAAGTGAAGGAACTTTCCAGGATGAGTTAATGAGAAGAGATGTAGAGCTGATTTACTGGAATGCAGAGTAGGCTTCACAGCTGAAGTCATAGGGTTGTTGCCAAATACAGAATGCCTGCTTAGCACACTTCAGCTACTAAAATTTTCATTTTTCACCTCTTACTTAGGTAGCCTCCATAGATTAAGGTTTACTCAGATATCCATACCCTGAAAAAAGTGGAGAATTAAAATTCTAGGAGGCCTGTTAATTAAAATATCCATCTTCCCAACCAAAGGGAAGTTAAAGTACAAACACTTCATTTTCACTGCCTTTCTCATGAGAAAAAAGTGAAAAATATCTTCACAGTGAAAAAATTTGACTTTTGAAATCTGATAAGCTACATAATCATCTGAAATATAAATATATTGCGTCATGCTCACCCATTTCATATCTTTATGCATTGCTTTATATAACACTTCATCAAATCCTTTCAGTGTCCTTTATCCTGGGTTTGCTATATGCATTAGGCCATAGATAGTGTTCATTTGACATTCCAGTAGAAAACATAAGCAAATTATGCTTGGATATGTCATAAATCTTGAAAAATCAATCGAGTGAGTGAATGAACAGCAAATGTTTCTAAAAGGAGATGAAATAGTCCATGCATTATTTTCTTCTTTTGGAGGTTTTCTTTTTTTTTTTTGTACGTTGTGGGCTTAGACAGTCTTTGGGAATTGCAGACTGCTACACTTCACCAGAAATGGATGTGAAATAGAGTCAGAGGTTTATTCAAGTTAAGTATTGTGTAATAGTGGGTTGAAAATGATATAAGATGATCAGACCTACACTGCTTATTGAAAGGATAATTATGCCTACTGCTTTCCTACAGATTTGGCAAAAAAGAAATTAAAGACATCTGACAAAATACATTTTAAAAGCTTTGTTTTCATGAATCTTTCAGGGTGGTTTTAGGTAGCATTATTGCACTGTAGTCAACAGAGCTCTGTCATTTCATTCTAGACAACAATGTGACCCAAGCGACCTTAGGGAAAATAAAAATTGCAGGAAATGATGTCTTGTCATAAACTATATACACTGGCTAAGCAATAGGAAACAAAAGAAAATTACTTGATATTATTCATAGAGAGAAGAAATATGTTATGATTGATACCACTTTCATTTAGTTTGAGCCAGGTCATTTCATCATCAAGAAAACATGGAACACCTTTAACAATGTATTTCTGCATTTTGTCACTTTCTGTGCATAGATCCCAGGGGTGGTTGACTGGTATGTTATTAATGACTTGTGGGAAAAGACAGAATCATAGAATAGTTAGGGTTGGAAAGGACCTTATGGGCAGAGACACCTCACACTAAACCATGTTACCCAAGGTCCTATCCAAGGATGGAGTGTTCAAAATTTCCCTGGGCAACCCATTCCGGCATCTCACCACCCTAACAGGAAAAGAGCTTCCTCCTATCCAGTCTAAACTTCCCCTGTTTAAGTTTTAACCCATTACCCCTTGTCCTGTCACTGCAGTCCCCAATAAAGAGTCCCTCCCCAGCATCTCTATAGGCCCCCTTCAGATACTGGAAGGCTGCTATGAGGTCTCCACGTAGCCTTTTCTTCTCCAGGCTGAACAGCCCCAACTTTCCTAGCCTGTCTTTGTATGGGAGATGCTCCAGTCCTTGATCATCCTCATGGCCCTCCTCTGGACTTGTTCCAACAGCTCCATGTCCTTTTTATGTTGAGGACACCAGAACTTCACACAATACTCCAAGTGAGGTCTCACGAANTCATGGCCCTCCTCTGGACTTGTTCCAACAGCTCCATGTCCTTTTTATGTTGAGGACACCAGAACTGCACGCAATGCTCCAGGTGAGGTCTCACAAGAGCAAAATAGTGGGGCAGGATCACCTCCGTTGACTGTGTATACATTGGGAAGTTATGATACACCGAGTTAAATACAAGTCAGAACTGTGTAAACTGATATTAGCATAAAATGATTTGCAGCTGCTGTCAGAGCTGATCTCTGAGAATGCCTTTTGAAGCATTTGACTAAGAAGTTAGCATATGTGTATTTTGAGGATACTAGAATATAAAATAAAGCTTTATTTTTCAAATATACAGTGATTGAAGTAACACTATTAATAATGTTATATTGTTATATATAAAATATATACATAATGTATGTTACATTAATATATTAATAACACTTTATTATATATGTATAGTAAGAGTTAATGCTGTCTCCCTTTTGCTTACTGAAGATGTGTAGATGTCTGCCTGAGACTTTTATATTTTGCCATTCTAATGTACTTTTAAAAATTGATTAGTGTGTAAGTATTTGCAGTAGTTAATTGTCAGCTTGTCTCCAGTATAACATACATGGTTTTATATTGCTGATTTCCATGTTTTAGTATACTTCTCATAATCTTATTCTACCATTCTCTTTTGAATCTTCCTAGGTCAATAGCATGATTTGGGAAACCAAACCTAAAAACAATTGAGGAGAAGAAATACAGTAATCCTAATGTAGCTTTTCTGCTTCACCTTCATGCAGATATGAAGCTGGATACCGTAGAAAATTACTATACTGTCAAGCAGTAAATGTGGCAGTTAGAGAAGAAAGTGGATAGTGTATTTACTAATGTTTGCTTATTACACTAAAGCTAATCTGCAAATAACAATTACAGAAGATGTGAGAATCTGTAATTGGTATTTAAATGTACTGAAGCAGTCCTGGCTGCCTGTAACACGTTGGCTTTTATAACAGAGGCTGAAATTGAACATGAGTAACAATGTTAATGTATAGGTAGACAGTAACCTAAACCTCATGTACTTTGGAACTTTGGATTCATACAGACTTTTAATGAGAAAGCTGACTGTTTTGGGAAGCTCAGTTATTTCCCATTATAGTGCAGCAAATGAAGAAGAAAAATAGTGTATTTACAGTAGCTATATAAAAAGAATAAAAGAATTAATCTGTCTTGTTCTCTGAGGGCATGTCAATACTTGGGGTATTGTCTTACCTTTTGTTTACCTCCTGTTCTTGTCAGGTTAAAAGATAAAGCCTGATTAATAATGAGAAGATGCTGTGAAAAGAATTATTCTGAGTTATTCAAGAAAAATATTACTGGAAGTTTTCCAAAAGTATTTGTTTTAAGGATAACAATCTAAATTGATTAATCACACAATTCAAGTTTAATTTAGAGTTGGGAGTAAAGAACCTGTTACTTGCAGGAAACCCACCAGCATTATAAATTCCTCCAGACTTTTCTGGAGCATACTCAAATAGTGAATGTGTAAATTCAGGAGCTGATGTGACATAAACTGAGATAAAACCCAGATTTTTTTCCCAAACCTCTTTAAGTGTCTAATGACATGCTATTATAATAGTGTTCTCTGAAATTCTTTTGCTTGAGACTTTAATGATACAATAAAAAATGGTTATAGCTCTTACACAAGCTACCTGTTAGTCGCAAGGAGAAAGGTTCCAATTATAGTAAATTGTATAGCATTCTTTATTTTTTCTCAAGTATAGATTTTCTTGAGATGCTAAATATTGAAAAATATAAAGTTTTAAGTATCAGCTGCTAAGTAGCACATCCTGAATCAGTTGGGCAAAATACACATTCGTATAGCTATTGATTCAGTCTCTCTACAAACTCAGTCAATTTCTTGTATGACCAATAATGGATTCATGTCTTTTTTTTTTATGGTCAAAGAGTAATCTTTTCATGGCTAATGAACTTGTACATACAGCAAAACTAGTGAGCTATACCAGTGAGAGAAACTTGATTGTTCCTGGGATATTGGCACAGGAGTTTTAATGACAAGTTGCTAGCTTCCAAAAATGACTATGTGAGTACCATAGAATTGCTGTGCAGACAGCAGATATGAAGGATCACTCCTTGCTGCTCAGTTGTCTTCCTCAAAAGAAAAAGGCTTCTATGAAGTAATTTCCTGTGGTCACTGAAGAGTTTGTTCCTTCACTTGTATTGCTTAGGGCCTCTCAACAGTATTAGAAGCCTTTTCTCTTTCCTTCTCCTTTGAAGGTAGAAGAAACTGAAAAAACCTTCATGTGCCAGAAATCTCTTGTCTAAGATCATTACCTATTGTGAAAGCAAATTAAGATAATCTCTTATTGGTTTTATTCATGAAGAATGTGTTCAGGAAGATACAGAGAATAGGTCTTCATGTCAATATATAGGTAGAGACTCTGAAGGGACATGCATGTTGTTTGAGGTGTTATGTCTCTTGCAGATAGTGGTGCATTTTATCCAAATCTATTTTTGTGGGTTGTTGTATCTCATTGTTCCCTGGAGACACAAAGGAGACTACCTAGAGTAAGCCAGTGGGGAATGATTAAGGCAAATTATTTTCTAACTCTCTCTGTACTGCTTCTTTCCTTGGACATTGGTGTTTCAATGTGACAGTGTCGCACATCTGAGGATGACAGGCAGTTCCTTGGCTTTTGCCATGGAGAAAATAATTATTGGCGTAGTCTGGATATACTCTTCATGAAGCTCATTTTAGCTACATTTCTGAGAGAAAGATCATAAAAAACTGAAATGACAGGCTATTTTCCCAAGAATTTCAATCCATCACAAATGTCTACATCCGAGGGTGTTAACATTGCTACCGAAATCACATCTAATCAAAAACCAGAAGAGAGAACTTGCAGTTTTCTTCCTTTTCTATCTTTTGCAGCATTATGACCATTATTATACTGAAGCTGTAAGACCTCATGGACCAAAGATGTGATCAGGCATGTAAATCTTAAATCCCAGACGCTCATGCCCTTTTTCCAATGAGAAGGCTCTTGGATTTAAGAGGAAATGGTTAAGTGCCAGGGAGCTTAGATTGTGCCTTTTACTTAAGGAGTAATTGGTTAAAGGGAAAGGAAAAATGTAAACAGAATGAAAAGAGAAGCAGTTTGAGGGTAAAAAGCTTAGACTGTGGAAAATATAAGGGATCTGATGATACACTAGACAAAGCACTAAGAAATCATTATCATTTGGGTATATAACCTCAAGTAAAATAAAAGGATACTTAAAGGCACTTAAAATACTTTGAAGGACACACTTTGAATTGTGATAGTTCTTTCCTTGCAAGCTCTGTTTTGCTGACATGCTGCTGCACATGTCCTCTGGGCCATTCTGTCTATGCTCGTATGAAATTCTTGCCATCTTCAAGGGCATATTTACAAGTTCTTAGGCAAGATAAATTGTATCTTTAACATTATGGAAAGTTAAAACAATAAACGTGAGAAAAGGAACACAACTTGAATGGAAAGTAGTGCCAATTTATGATGTTCAATAAAAATAATATTCTTCTGCTTAGACTGGACTCTGATTAGGGTAGGGATTATGCAAAATCATATTCCTGCAGAGGGTTTTAATGTAAACATGTTGAAAGACAGAAAACCCCTTGTAATTCCTTGGAAGTTGAGGCTTCAGGTGCTCACTACCTGCCGACGGAGATTGTGTTGTTGCACTTTATCAACACCCAGTAATTCCCACTGCAATACTTAGGATCAGACATTCAACATTTTGTGAATGGGTAGTTGAAAATCCTGAGTTCCACTCATGTTGCTCCACATTCAAAAAGGATATGGTGACACATGTAAAAAATCTTCCTTTGTCATTCAAAGTCCACACTTCTTTTGTTTCTTTTTCTTTTTTAACAATTAAAAAAAATTCAAACTTAAGCCATACAAACTACTCAAAGCATTTTAATTGAGAATTTTATTACAGGCCCTGCAGAACAGGGATAATTAAGCCAGTGCCTAAAGCAGTGAGATAAATCTAGCTCTGTTGCTCTGAAAACCACTGTCCACGTGGAGCAGATCTAATTCAGCAATGCAAATACCCTTAGAAGAATACTGATAATTAAAAAAAGCTCCATATCCTCAAATCTGCTTAATTCAATACCTGAGTATCTAGGGTATATGTTAAATTAACAGCAGATCACTTTAATTAAAATCTCATAAACTCGTGAGCTTTGAAAGCTGCAGTTTTCAAAGTGGGTTTGTGTATTAGTTAGAACCTTCAAATACCTGACTGTTCCTTTACTTATTGAATATGAACTCCATTTAACCCTATGCATATGAGATGATTTCCTTATTCATAGAGATGATTTAAAACCCATTACAGTTAATATTAATCTACAGATTTGATAAAGATGTTGAAGGTCTATTTTGATTCTTTGTAATGTAGTGGCATGTAAAATCTGAAGAGATTTATGCCAGTGATTTGATTTGGACTAGATGAAAATAAAATAACTAGTGACTGTGTATAATGAAAATGTCTTTAGGCTGTTCTAGTATTTAAGTATAAGTGCTCCGGACCATTTAAGCTTAGCGACCTTCTTAGGCTGTGGTCATGGATTAGACAAGGATTTGGGACAAGATGTAGCTGGGGAAGAAAAAAACTCATCTGCTCCTCTATTGTAATAGCTAGCTTAGCAAATGTACCATGTGTTAATGTCTCTATGTAAGTGGATGTGTTATTTTTTTCTATGTGATGCTGCTGAGTGGTCCTTAGTGTGTTCTGAGAAAAAAAGTTACTTCAAGCATTTTATATGTATTTTAAAATTGTTAATGAATGTATGACTCTAAATGGATAAGGAATCATGTCTGCTGTTGCAAAAGCATATTGCAGGCAAAACCACAGGTAGTTTTATATCTAGACACCACAGTTTGATTGCAGTTATGTAGACTGTTACACTGTATCTTCAAGACCCTATCTTTTCAAACCTTTTTCAAGATGCTCAAAATCTATTCTTCCTGTTGTATTCTATATATGACATGAGGGAGAACTGTTTTCTTAGTATTTTACTTTTTTAAATAGTCAGTTTTGGGTCAACAATAGAGCAGGAATTCCAAAATATTTCTTTTAAACCCCCCTGTCTAAGCATGAGTTCAAGGACTGAGTTCTGCATATGGGCTCAGAAGGTATTAGCATAGCCCTTACTGACCAAAGGATCATTCACACTGGTGCTGGGATTGTTCTGTTTTATCACAGCTGAAGGTCTTCTACTCTCTTTTAACTTTTATTGTGGGAGAGGTATGAGAAAATATTCTGGAAGACCAGTTCCTGGTCCTTTGTATAGTCATTTGCTTTATGCTGACAGTTGAGTACAGTGAGAAATTCTTTGTAGCATCTTGTAAAGCAACACCTACAATTCTTGTTTTCCCAGAATTGCATATGAAAATAAGAGAAAAGCCAACTAAAAATCTCACTAAGCCAACTTTCCATTTTTATATATGTACTGGTAATTCTAAAGCATTTATTGAAAGAAAATATTTTCCCTGCTTGCTTAAAGCTTAAACTCTGTTAAGTGCTAATTTTGCTAATTAATGCTACCTGCTCTTATGAAAACAGTTTGCCATACATTCAGCATGGAAAACTGCTGGCTATAAAAGCAGCAGATTAAGAGAGGCAAATGCATTTATACGTATACTTGTGTGAGGTATCTCAACTACTTTGTTTCCAATCAAGTCACGCATTTTTGCCTGGAAAACTAATGCTACTGCAGATCCAAAACAATTCTCTTTGGAAAGAGAATTTGGGAAGTATTTTCTTTTCTGAAGACAACTCTGCTCTCATTTGCAGTGTCTTGAAGAATAGCACTGGGACCTGTGCTGAATCTAAGGTCTGCTGCTGTTAGTTCTGTGTGGAAAGCACTTGAAATCATGTTTCTCACCATTAGCCCTGATGGCTCTTTGTGACAGTTTCTAAGCACCTATCTTTAAGAAAGTTCATTGATAAACTCTCAGCCCTGTAGAAGACATTTAAGTGTTTTTCCCCCCACCTAGAAGTCTGCTTTCTAAACAAAACCAGCAATAACAGTTATTTGGTGTTTTATTAAGAAACAGAATTCTATTTTACATTTATTCATCCACTTTCTTGTGAGAGAGGATTGTGCTGCTGTTGACATTCTAGGCTTCAACAGCTGGCTTTGCCTAAATGCATATTGAACAAATAATCACACAGCAGGTAAGGAGAGTGTCACTGGTGTGGTATCTTATAGGTGGTTAGGACAAGTGTATCATTTGCCAGTAGAGTAATTTAAGCTTGCATAATTTGTGAGAGCTTGCAAGCCTTCTTGAGATACAAGCTGCAAACTAGTCTTTTGCTGAAGAGTTAGGATAAGTTTTATTGCAGTTGGTTCAAACCCCAGTGACATCAATAGGGCTCCAGCTGTTGGTACTCCGTGTTCCTCCACTCTTGCAGGTAGGAAGTGTTCTAACTAAATTATATCCTGACTACTCCTAAACTCTGTATATATATATGGAACTTCACAGCCAATTGCATACTCTCACCAGAGGAATAAAACAGCAAAGAGTTTTCAATGCATTTGAACAAAACTGGCTTGCTGATCTACTCTTTAAGAGGAAGATGTATAAGCAATTGAATGTAAGTCTTGAAAAAAGAACTCAAATTGCACTGCTTACTTTCAGAATGTTTTCCTTTTGAAGCATGAATGGAAGTTTTTGTAGTGAGAAGTTTGGTGACAAATAATGGCAGCAGTGTCTCCCTAAGGCTTTGTTTCTTAGCTTGAAATGCATATCACACCTGTCCTGAAACTGAGCTCTTCTCACATACTTTCATCAATTGCTCTGTTAGTAACCTGTAAAACTGTTCAACTTATATATTGTGAAGAAAATGGTATTGTGTTGTACACTTAAAATTATTTGTTGGTGTCTCTTATTTATTTCATGTTCCTCATTTTCTTGTTATGTAGTCTTTGTGGGTGTAAAATTTAATTCCTCTTTCCAAATATGAATAAATTTAGTGTTTGCAAGCCTTTTCTTGTCTACAAGAAGCATAATTTTGTATCTGCGTAATCCCATTTTGCTCTTGAATGCACCAGTTTAAACTCTGAGTAACTCTGAAATCAGCAGAGTAGTACAAAGTCTGCTTTGGCAATCTTCCTATGTCTATAAATCAATCCTGAATGCAATAGTTGCAATTTGCAACAACAGACAGTTCAGCAAATCATAGTGTATTGTATATACTTGTGTGGCCATTTTAAATCGTTATGAAATATGGCAAATTGTCAGCTTTGGAGATTAAAAGATTAAAAACACTTTACAAAACAGCAACAACAAAAACACATCTCATTGAGGAAGTTTTTGTACAATGTTCTTGTACTGTGACTAGTTGCCTTTATTCTTTTTTGCTAAATTAATGAAAGCCTCGTAAGTGCTAATCCTGAGAAGGTTGTTCCAGCTCGATCATCACCCTTTGTTAATTCCACTGTTTCATCCAAGACAGGATCCTTTCTTTTAAACTTCAAATGAGCAGATTTTGTTTCATTTATTCAACAGGACCTAGGGCTGTGTCCAAAACTTGGGTCTTTATCTGCTGGGAGATTATACTTGCTCATCTGAGGTGAAATAATTTGCCATCTCTGCGTTTGTGCCTGAATATGTGACTTACGAGTATAAGCAGTTCAATGATAGTACATACGCTCTTTTTCACTAAAGTAATAAAGATAAGGATGATCAAGGATCTGTTCTGGCTTTTTAACTTTTTAAGTAGCTTTCTCATTTGCAAGAGTAACTCGTTTGTTCCACAGGAAATACCTTGGCTCTTTATGCACCAAAACCATTGGTAACAAGAAATGGGGCTCATTTTCTGGTGCTTATATATATAAAGATTTTACTATGAGAGAGTATCTTCTGTGAGCCTTGACTGCATTATGCGATAGGTTGTGAAATTACTTTGGTTCAGGTCATCCACATGGCCAGCATATGAAACACAGAACTACAAAGCTTTTGTGAGAAAGAGTGTGATTGGTTCATAAACTGTTGCAAAGTCAGCAGCAAAGTCTTTTTTGGGACACTATATTCACTTCTTCCTGCAAATAAGAAAAAAAACCCAAAGAAACAGGTGTACAAATTCATCATTAAAGCTCGAAGCTGCTTCTGAGCATTACTTCTTTGTGACTGTCTGAAACACCAACCTGCTTCCAGGCTGTACACCACCTAAGTAAAGTTCAGGTAAACCAGAATGAAGGTGAGCCTGAAACAGATGGTAATTTAGACCCCATTCTGACTCAAAACTAATGCTAAACTCAAAATTTTTATTACTACATTTCAGTTGCTTTTTCCCAAGTCAGAAGATACTGATGTTTTTCTGTAGTTCTACATTATTGATTACTAAGATGTATTCAATCTGTAGTACTCCATGCTTGCTGTGTAGTATGCTTCAATCTCTTTGAAACTTAGCATAGATTCATAGAATAGTTTGGGTTGTAAAGGACCTTCAAAGGCCACCTAGTCCAATCCCCTGGCTATGAGTCCAACCCCCCCTCCCAGAGTCATCTTCAGCAAGCTTTAATATACTTCAATTTGATTTTTGCTAGCTCTAAAAGCCAAACTGGATACTCAGGCAGCATAGATACAGAAATGGAAGCGAGGCAAAGGAGAAGAATTTATGCTCCCAAAGAATTTCATGAAACTCAGTCCGGAGGAGCTTAGGAGTACAAGTGCATTTGGAAATATTGCAGACAGCCATGAAGTGGCAGATTTCTGATTATGTATATGTGGGAGGGCATATTTCAAGAGTTCAATGATGGCTGATTAGGAAAATGGCCTTGATGTGCATGGGTACAAATACAGCCTGCAAAGTCTGCTTCTGAGGACATGCCAGAAATAAATACAGGGAGTGGAAGTGGGGTTTGTTTGCCTTTTTTTAATTATTATTTTGATTGTTAAAAAAAAAACAAAACCAAAAAACCCAACAGAAGCATGGTGCTAAAGTTGTTAAACCAAATGAAGGCAAGAAGAACATGGAAAAGAAAGAATTATTTAAAAAGACAACTTTGCTTGCTTCCATTTGCGACAATTTTTAAATGTATGCTTTGCAAAGTAAAATAAACGAAACGTTTTTATTTTGGATTGTTTTCCTTTTCATTCAGTTACATTTCTCAAAGAAAACCAGCTTTGCTGTCCTTGTTGCCTTGTTTTGAAAGGTTTAATAGCCGGTTTATTCAAGTTTTCACTTAAGTATTCTGCCCAAAAGTTAAAAAAAAAAAAAAAAACCACCAAAACAACCAAAGCCAAAAAGCCCTCCAAACCAAAAAATCCCCACAATCCACTTTGTTTCGAAACCAAGCATGCTAAAATGATCTTTGTTTGATGTTTCAGTACAAAAATTCAATTGCATCAATTGATGCATGTCTTAGTATCTTTAATTATTTTCAGAGCAAAGAAACAACGACAAAAGGCAAAAATGTATAGATTGTTATTTATAGAAAATACTTTTTTTTTTTATGCAGTTTTATGTAGTTATGTCCTGGATAATCCTTGGTGATCTGTTCATGTTGATAGGACTGACCAGCTAACCACCTCAGCAGGTGGAAGCTGATACCTGTCTAAAACTGTGAGGAAATCGCTCCTGTTCAGCTTTGGTTTATTGTGGAGTTTAAGTTATGTTTATCCAAGGTTCTTGGTGTATAAACAAAAAGAGGAAAGTATTTCTTAGCAAAAGATATAAAAATATAGAAATACTAAAAAAATACAATTATTTCCCTGGGAAACTTCTTCCTGAGAAATCTTATCTTTCATGCATTATGTTAGTTTTTGATAAGCAGTTTCTGTTCCAAGAGCCATTCCACCAGTTAAAAAAACATTTTGTAATATCTGATTCTCTCTTCCTTGTCTTAAAGGTTAGTCTTTTCATATGCAGACAAGCAGCTTGATATGAACCAGACATCAATCTGCAGGAAAGACTTGTTCTATATTGATTGTGGATGTTATGTACAATTTGAACTTTCTTGTGACAGTGAGGTTCATGGTTTAATTACATGTTGGTGTGGAAGTTCATTTTTTTTATAGTACACAGGAACATTAAAAATAGCTATAAAAGAACGATAAACACACTTGGAATTCTTCCTAATTCTTTTTTTGAGCACCATAGCACATTAACATGAAGTAAAGAATTTTAAGCTAATGTACATCTCTGGGAGAAACAAACAATACTTATTTTAAATATGTAATAGAAATCAATGTCAATGTTCTGTTTCAATTAAAGTATGTATGTATTTTCCTTGAAAAACAATAATACCCTATCTACAAAAGGACACTTAGTGTGGAAACATGTCTCATCAGTGCTCTTCCCTCTTTAAGAGCCTTCACAAAAATTCTGAGAGCTAAGAAAAACCAAACCTCACCTTTATTACAGTTGCGCCCTTTTTTGCTCTCATGAGCAAGTTTTGTCCCCATTACTCAAGCAAATTTAGTGTTCTTGTACTGAGTCTTTAAGTTGATGAAGGTTTTGCCTGAGAAAATGGTAGTGATTTGTTGTTGTTAATGTAGCTTATAAGAGGTCACATGCTTGCTAGAGCTGCTTTTCTGCCTGCAATTTTGGGGGCATCATCAAGCTTTCTCACTGAAAGGAGTTTTGAAGAAGCAGTGTTATGAAATCTTTTCTTGTTGTATTAATAATGTGTTGAGATAGAATAAGGGGTTTGTGTTTCCAAGGGTAAAGGGCTTTTTAATTCATTGTGCACTAACAAAAAAATGAATTGTGTTCATAGATGTACTTTTAAAATTGTACAATGTAAAATATATATTCCAATCTCAGAACTGACTTCATCCACTGCATCCATGCACTCTAAGGAAACTGAGGTAGCCACAGGCATTTAGTTCTTCAGTTTCACTGCTAGAGGAAGATCACTGGTAAAACTGTCAGTAATTCTCTTAGTTTTACTTTATGGGAGATAATAGTGAAAATTTGAGACAAAGTCAGGTCCAGTCAGCAGGCTTCAGATCTTCCCTGTGCTTCTGCCTACAATTCCAAGCTTCTTTTATGACATTTCTGATAGTTCTGAAGCAAAACATTGTTAGGTTTCAGTTTCTTTATTTTTTATTTACTTTTTCTTCACATATTTGGGTCTTATTTTTATTAGATACTTTTATTTTCAGGAATTTTGGATGTATCAACACTTAGTTTCTTAGCCAGGGACATCTTTTATTTTTTTAAGTTTGTGTTATATTTAACTGTGATAAAAACAAAATGGAAAGCAAATCACTTGCATCTGTGTCTCTAAAATATGCAGTCTATATGTTAATTTGTGTTTGAATTGAAGAATTCACATGCAGTTACACTGCTTGCTCTATTGCTAAAGGGTTAAACTGGTCTGTAATTCCTGGTTTCCAAAGGGTCCATGGTTGCCTGTCACAGACTTGTTTACAGATATTCTAGAAATTCACTGGAAGTGCAGCTATAGCACGACTGTACTTACCTTCTTTGTATGTGCTTACAAGTCAATAGGTCAAAGGCTTCAGTATCCTGCTTATACAGCCATCACAAACAAGTATCCAGGACATTTTGTAGTTACCAGGCAAAAAGCACCTACTGATTAATGCCACTCCAGTGGCAAGCAGAAAGTTGAAGACAAAAATTCATTCTTGCTGCATCATCTGTATTTGTTTTTTGTTGTATTATTTGGATAAAATGGGCATGTTTCAGAAGCAAGAGAGATGTTTTCTTAATGGAATGAGAGTAAATTTTGTTCATTTGTTCCTGGAATTCAAGTAGGCCATCTATATAACTTTCTATAGCTTTTTGTTTTTTTTCTTCACTGAAATCAAGCCAGCCCCCTAAACTAATGTTTCAATCCCATGAAATGTTCACTTATGGAAAGAAGTGAGTGCGAAGTAGTTCATAGGAGTTTGGTAAATATTTTGCTTTCTCTCACGTGATGAACTTTTAGGTACCTCTTAAGCCACAAATAGGAATTATTTGAAGGAAACAGAACTTATTTTGGTAGCAGTCAGTGTCTATAGTGAAAAATCCTTTGAACAATGCTATAGATTCATGTTTTGGGGGTTAATATCTGATTAATCATTTCCCCTTATCTTGTGGGCCAGTGTGGATTCTACCTGCTGGCCCTTCAGGCTGCTTTACTGGCATCTAACAGCAGTGCAGTATTCTTATTTGTATTAAAACACGATGCATGAAGAGACAGGACTTCTTGGAGTACATCTGTAATTGCACTGCTTGGTACTCACAGAGATATTTTTAAAGACACATTTGTGCAGCTAAACAATTAATAAGAAGGCTATTTGTTAGAAAATAAGTGACATTTTTCAATAATATAAAAAATAAAGGGGGCTGAATTTGTATCTTGTGTAAACTGATAGAGGTCCTTTGAACTCAGTGAAAATATGCTGATACCTTGGGGGATCCATGTCATTCAGAGAGTTATTATACTCAAGGAAAAGTGAAAGTCCCAAGAGACTTCACAAGAGTGATATTTCATTTTCATCTCAAGATTATTGTAGTAGGTAGTCAGCTTTGACCATATGATAAAGCTTCTTGTGGGATGTTACTCTCCTTGCATAGAGCCTAAAGCAAACACAGTCTCCTTTCTCAAAAGTGGATATCCAGTTTGACAAGAAAATGGAATCACTCTAATAAAACTAGGGGAGAAGGGGAAAACCTATTACTTGCAAGGCTGAAGATTGAAAACTACTGTGACTGTTCTTGCTGCTTTGATTTTTAAAGGAAGCTTGATTATTTTGCTTTCCTTCTATGTGGGGGAAAATACATAAGAAAGACTATGAAGATCTTCTGTGCTTAAAATGTGCTTTATGTTTTTTGGTGTTGAGTATTCAGTAGAGGATTTTTTTTTCTTGCTCTCAATAATGTGGAACATACTGGAGCTTGTCTTTTCACTGAATTTTTGATTTTTCTGTTGAGCGATTCTTTTTGTGATTCTTCCACAGGCTTTGTGTCTGACTTCCTCAGCCACAGTTTGTCACCCTGTAACACTGAATTAATTGGTTCCATATTTTAGAGGTCTTCTGAGGATAAATCCACATCACATAAAGTGGCAAGATATTAAGGTGACGACTATCACCTTTTAGAGAAAAATCTATAAATAAGAGACCTGTGGAAGACTGTAGCTTTGTAACACAAGCCCTTTTTGCATAAAAATGAATTTTGTTCTTTCTTGTTACACTCTAACAGATCGCTGATTTTTTTATTATCTTGTCAAATGAAAGAAAGGCTCTAATTACCAGGTGCTGCAATGATTCGTGATCCAGTCTAGCTTCCAGTAATGTTAACAAAACCTTTCCATTGTTATCAGAAGCCATGATTGGGTGCCCTTGGTTACCTTTTGCAAAAAATTGCCATCTAAACAAGGTAGTTACTCCTCTAGTAAGAGGTGTGTTTCTCCTCAGCTACTGAAACATGTTGCATACATTTGTGTAATATTTTGGACAAAAGCACAGTGTCAAGAGCTTTTGGCTACAGAATTCTGTCACAAAAGCCTCTGCGTGGTGGGGAACGTAAGTTTCATTGTCCAGTGGAACACAGGTCCCTGCCACCACAGAAAAGGCTGGTTGCAGGAGTAGGGAGAGATGAAGCTTGTTAGAAACCTATGGGAGACTTGAGAAGGGAATGTGGCTCCTTAGGACTTCTCAGCCATGCAAGCTGATGAACTTCAGTGCCTATGTGTGCCTGGCTGTGAGGCTTGGATCAGTCTCTAGTACAGTATTAATTTAGAATGTAAGCCCTTTAAACTTTAGCTTTCAGTATAATTTGCCCCGTTTTCCAGCATAATTATCAAATAGTGTGGATGGGTATGATAAAAGTTTTATTTATACATCTTGTAATGTATCAAGCAATATCTCAGCATTTTTCTGAGGCTTGTTGTAAATACACTCTGGTTTTAATCCTGGTTGATCAACTTCTGATGAAGTTAATGGTTAACATTTTCAGTTCTTTTACTGCAAATTTTATTAGGCTGCTAGCATTTAAAAGGAAAAAACCAAAAAGATTCAAATATTTCTAAAGTATCCTAGAAAATAAAAGGGTATGCGTATAAAGAAATCTGGTTTTGAAAGAAAATAGACTGGAGAGAGGTATGTTACCAGAAAGAGGCTAATGCTGCATTTTAAACTTTGTCATTTTCTAAGGATAAAGGTATTTCCTTGTCCTTGTAAATATATACTGCTTTTATACAACTGCTTTTACAGCATTTTCATGTAAGAAAAGTGCACATTATAGACAAGCTGAAAAGAGGATCAAGAAAAGGAATTAAAAGTAATGGTGGAAACTTCTTGAGGTAATTCAAGAATTACTTCAAACTCGAATTCAAATTTCATTGCAGATGTATGACATTTATGAAGAACATCCAAGCTATGCGTAGTAGAGAATATTTTGACTTCCCCATTAAAGAAATAAAATCTAACTTAGACAAAAAACTGGAGATTAATTTGTATTCATGCATTCATCAAACTTAATCAATTCAGAGACACGTGTCAGAAGAAAAAGGACAGGTCATTCAGAAAGGAGAGACAGTTATTCATGAGTCTGTGTCTGCGTATGCTTAGAACAGCAGAAATGTCTGATTCAAATAATTTAGAAGTTATGTAACTTAAAATTACTATTAAATATTCTCAACTGCATATTGCAGTATTTGCTGTTGGGGCTCTTAATATAACTTGAAGAGTTCTGCTTTTAAAAATTAATCATTGAGTATGCTGGTTGCTCTGATATAGAGTATTTTTTTTCTATTTAAAGGAGGAAATAATATCCTTTCACATGCTCCAAGGCATCTTTCTGGTATTCTCAAGGCTTAAATGCTAGTTGTAAGGGATGAGACACAATGTGAATATTAATGTCCTGGCTGAGCTGACAAATGTGTTCTGTTTGGGCCATGGCCAGACATGAGCATTCAAAATATGGAACTAGTCCAGGAGGCTGAGATTTTCAGAGAATCTCAAGAGAAGTCTGACAAAAGCTACCTCATACAGAGATTTCTCTAGAAATCTGCAATGTGTGGGTGAAAAAAATGAGCTGTGACAGGGCTGAATTGAAACTGTTCAGGATTGCAAAGGAGGACAAAGCTTCCAGTGCAACAGTACATGGAGGAAGTGAGAATGACAGGCGAACTAAAGCACAAGGAGATAAACTTTACAATAGCTGTTTGCAGCAAATTGCTTACCAATATCCACACATTTCACCATGTTCTAGGTTTCACCAGTGTTACGAATATTATTAAAACAGTTAAATTAATCTTTCTGATATTAGTTTATTTTCTTAAACAAGCAACTTTGCTCCTTTGGTGCATCAACCTTAAGAGGGGTTTGGTAGTAAAGATAGTTGTCCCATCAGAGCTCTCCCTGGAAATGGCAGGATTAAGTCCAGTTGGCTTGAAAAGGAACCTGTCAAAAGCTGTGTTTCTCTTATACCCATTTGGAAATCCATATGCATGCATGCTTTTCTTAAACCATCCTTTTTGCAATTCCAGAATTCTGTGGGGAAATGTGTGATAATTTTGGGGCAGAGATGGCTTGTTTGTACCAAGTACAAGATAGGAACGAATTTCCATAGGGAGAGGGATCTAGTGTTTAGAACAGATTACTCCAAAGAAAAGGTGCTCTTGGAACAGGTGAATGATTTAAAAACTCTTTGTCTAAAAGTTGTTCAAAACGTTCTGCATCAGGGATGACTTGCTGCCTCTGTCAAGCTTAGGTTGGATTTTCCTCTGTCTACACCCTCCTTCAGTGTTTCCTGTCTTCATTCCCACTGCTTACATTCCTTCTATTTACTTCCTGTGAAGATCAGCTTGCTAGCCTCTCCCACCAGGATTTCAGATTAATAATTCAAATTTTAGCCAAATAACAGAAGTAACCTGATTTAGACTTAAAAGATTGTATGGGTTCAGTGAACATTTCAGTCCACCGTGCCTTCATTCCAAAGCAAGTGAGCACATGCTGATATATTAAGAAACAAAACAAAACAGGTGGGTACAACTTCAGCTCTTCTCTGGAAACTTACACACTCTCTCAGATGAGCAGTTCTTTCTTCCCCAACTCAAAGCTCATCTGGAGTTGCTATTTTTTTGTTCCTTAACAGAAGTCTATGTGTAAACTGTGGCACAACTCTTTGTAGCTGTAGAGGGGCATTGCACTGACAAAATCACAAGGGCTATGCCAACTGAGTATTTGACCCTCCATTTTCAGAAGTTCCCTTGCTTATTTTTGAAACGCATATGCTTTAGAACATTCCTACATGCTTTATTCTAAAATCTATAAATGCTTGCTACAAAGAAAAGGTTACCATTTTACAGACAACTGATATTTTCTTTCACTGCTCTGTGCTTAGGGAGACTCTCACTGCGTGTGTCACAGGGAGCTCAGAAGGGGCAGGTCCTCTTTGCTGCCACCAAAATCGGAATCCTTCTCCCATGGCTTTTAGCACACATTATGGCGTGCTGGATTTCAGTGCCTAGTGAGGATAGTAGCCAGCCTTCCTATGGGTCTGCAAGCCATCTCTGGGCTTCTACACTCAAGATTTCTTTAAGGAGTAGTAGAAGAGAGGCGTATATGTGGCTGCATGCCTTTGGCAGCTATTCAGATGGACAGCATTCATGTGCAGTAGTGGATTAATAATATAAAGCCTGTTATTCAGGCTCTCAGTCATAAGGTAGAAGACAGGGTGAAATGTGTGCCCTGGAGCTCGATGTGTGTGGGGATCAGCTGAGCTCTGCAGTGACTGAACTGGCTTTTGTGTTGGAGTACCCAATAGGCACATGTTCTAGGGCAAAACGTTGAAGTCATCCATGGTTGCATCTTCAGTATAACAGAATGTCAGTATAACAGAATGTAAGAATAGGAGGTGCAGATGTGACTTCTAAAGGCATGTCTTCACCTGTCAAATGACAGGCCTGAACCCTCTGGGTGAACCTTTATGTACAGTCCAAACTTTGGTTTGGAAAGCTTAATATTCAGAGTTTCCAAGCTGTCCTTCCACTTGTGCATTCAGGATCTGTGTTAGGATTTTGCATTATCCCAGTCCCCCTAAACACTGGTAAAACCATAAAGGGAAACCTATGACTGGCTAGTAAAAGATACATCCCTTGGCATATAGAAGCATGTAGGGAGGCTATTCTTAATGGCTGCAATTGGAATAAGTGCAGTGTGGACAAAAGCATTAATACTTAGTAGTGAGGACAATGGCAAGATTACTAAAAAGAAATCACAACCCATAACCCCATTTTTGTTATCTGTCATTTTGATTCAGTATGGTGACAATCGAGGACTTGCAAAGGACTACACTTGCCTAGTTTCTTTCTAAATATTTATTAATTTTCCCACAAAAAATCCACTCTCAATTATTTTTTCATAAACCCACTGTTATCCTGACCTAATTTTTGTGAAATTAGGTGCAGTATTAGGAGAATACTTTGTTCTCTCCTTGATATAACTGTATTATGATTGAAAAGTTACCAAATTGATTTACTTCTCACTGCTTTGTTAATGCCCAGAAATGTAGGAAAGAATAGAAGTAGTATAGACGAACACATACAATGTCACAGGAAAATCCTTAAGGTTTCAACAACTCCTCTGAAATGGCATGAGACTGCTGGTGCATGAATATATGTAACTGCCATTCTGATTTGGTGTCTGTCTAGTTAGCCTATGTTTTTTTAATGAAAAGGTTAGCATCTGCTCTCTTAGGTTAGCCAGTAAATAGTAATGACAAGCTGGGGAGAAAATGTGACAGTTGCGACACATAATAAAAAGTAGCAGTTGATGAGCAAATAGGAAACATTAAATATGGAAAAAAAGTAGGTGATTATTGGGTGGACAGGCTACTGGTAAGTTTTTTTCTGAACACAAATGCTGTTTTCAGAAAGTAGCTTTGAATGTGACTAAAATGTATTAGAAAGTACTGGTATTGATCCATACTGATCCATGCTGGAATGATAGAGTAGCATTGCATTCCCTAGATCTTGTATTACAGCCCACTCCATGTATTTAATGATGTGAAGTATCTTGCAGTTATAAGTGATTTCCATAGCAATGCTAGAAATATTTTAATAGGGCATGCTGGAAAAGATGACTTCTACTGTGATAGCCATTCTAGTTTATCGTTAAAGTTAAAACCTTCCACTCAGCATTTAGTGAGATGACAAAGGTTCTAACTATGAAAGCAGGGTATCAGAATGTTAAGTGGAATCACTCTTTCCACATGAAATGCCTTTCCCCAGCATACTGCTAAAGGGGAATTTATTTCTTAAGTCTGAAACTTTAAGTGTGTACTGTTTTATATATTTGGGAATATATTTTTAGGTTAGATTCAGTCCTCCATGCCATGCTGTTCTCTAAGCAAACTTTTAAAATAATGGCTTTATAGTATGATATGAAAACAACTCATTGTTGATACTATTTCATATACATTTGCTTACTGACTAGGCTATTTAAAGTTCTAAACCAAATATCATATCCTAAAACCTGTATTTTGTAACTTACATCATTGTGTTTTGTCGGAAACACTTTCAAATGTTAACCATGCTTTACGCTGAAGAAGATAAAGTTAAATCCTTGTTATGTGAATCAGGGAAAAAAACTTGACATGTTACATCTCTTCTCTTCAAAACCAGCACCTTAACTTGTAGATAACCTAATGTATGTATATGCATTTTCCCCCTTCAACTTCAGTCATTATTCACTACAGCAGAGAACTTGGCCCTTTTCATTTTAAATGGAATAGAAGAGCCATTGTGTTCTGATACAATTTGGTGTATAGCATGTGGGAAAGTTACCCGTCTTGCATGACATTCTAGCCTCAACTGGGGCTAAGTTAGGACAGAATTTTGAAGGAGATTGTCCTATTCCTAGGCAGTGCCCAAATCACCAGCAATAAGGTGACAAAATGTTGGAGAGTCTTTACTATCCACTACCTGGCGATTAGGAAGCAAGTAATGAATTGTTATGGGGCTCATTGTGGGACAGTAGTGAAAGAGAGAGAGAGATCTAGTTAATGTTAACGGATATCAGGTAGTTAGTTATTTCAGTCCATACCTCTTCATATAAGTAGGAATTACATACTAGTTGAGCCTGTAGAATTACTTCCCTTGTTTTTGCTGGAGTCAATCCCTTTGCTTTCAGAAAAAAGCAAATATCGCCATGTGCCTTATCTGTTGCATTTTGAATAATATTTTCTAATGGTTTAGTAAAATGCCGGTTCTAGTAACATTAGAAAATGTCACATTTCTGTAATGATGCACAGTTACCAATTACCTTTCCCCAGGTATTTTATTTCAGGGAATAAATGGTTCCTTTGCTTTTTTAACTGGGCACAGAAGACGATTGCTCCCATTTTAGAACTCAGTCTCACTTGTTTTTACAAGGCCGAGTTCTTTTTATCTGAGCACAGAATAATTTTCCATTCCTAGTAAGTGGCATAATGACATAAATGAGTTGCAGTATCAGTTGGTAAGCTTTGTTAGTGTCGACAAAATACCAGTAATCGTGATGATAGGCGTCTGGACAGTAAGGGTCTATTAGGAGATGGGTTAGTGTATGGTTTGGAGTAAACATTTAGGGGATAAGAGAGAAAAACAATGAAAAAAATTTGACTGGATTATTTTAGGTACTTCAAGAAATGCTTTTGTATGCTGGTGTACAGATTGTGTCAGTCATCGGAAAGACCATATTCCACTTTAAAAAAAAAATAAACTTATTGTAAGGTAGGTGTTAAGAGGTAAATGGCTACTTTCATAGAGATAGTTCTAAAATAAACTCCCTTTTATTAGCCGAATGAGTCAGTTTTATACAGCAAGATCAGCTTCCCACAGTTTGTGTTGATAATAAGCCTAAAAGGTTCTCCGCTACTGTCTAAGCAGTGATGGCAACCAGCTAATAACAGTCATAATTATTTTTTCAAATTCAACATGATATACAATACTTAGCATAAAAACAATTTACATAATGCATCTGGTATAAGATGAATGGGACATGACTCCACCATATAGTCATCAAGAAACTAATCATACCAATGCTGGAGTACATGTTCAATGTTAAGTACATGCGTCGACCCAATTAAGTAATCTGGATTAGTCACATGCATAGAATTAGGAAGATAAAAAGCGATTTCTCTAAAAGTGGAGCTAAAATTTTATATAATTGCTCAGAAGTTCTGGATAATTAGAGGTCAGTTAAGGAGTAACCAGTTTACTTTTGTATGTAATATAGACATGGTTAAATGTGATATGGATTTACATCAATAAAAGAAGCCTATCTCCATTATCCTATTCTAAGTCTTGACCCATTACATACTTAATTCAGCTTAATTTTTGTATCAATGCCCATAAAAGCTTACCAGTGACCACGCAGTCTTTAGCCTCAGAGTAAAACTGGTTTTGGAAAAAGAGTAGCAGAGCTGACAGCATTAGATAGGTTTCTTTCACCACTCCCAGTGTTGCCTGTAAGAATGATACTGCAGTTTGCTGTATGAAAAATTATATTTTAAAGCTCAGTTTAATCCTTTGGTCAAATGAACTGTCCCCTGCAGACTGCAACGTCTGTGTTCACACATCATAGGTGCTATGAAACCTACTTTAGATCTCAAGAAATGATACAGCACATCAAGTTCACTAAGCAAACCACAGACAATAGTAGAAGTAGAATTCTCAGTAGAAGCTAGGGAATTGTGTTATTTCTGCATAAACAGTAGGAGAGAAGCTAAATAACTTGTCCGAGGCCACATAGCTATCTATTTCAGAATGGTTCAGATCCTCTTCAGAAGCAGTTTTACTTGTTCAATAGATCTTCCCAGTTTGTTTAGAAGTTGAGAATTTTCCATCTCAAAATATCAAAATGAGATGAAGATTGTTTAAATGCTCTCTTTCAGGAAAAACTAAAGCAAGGAATTCATCAACTGCTGGTTGACAACTCATCTGCCAAATATGGAGGGGAAATACAGTTTCTAACACTTATGTCTTCATCCCAAATGCTCCAAAACTGTGTCTATCTGGAAGAGGTTTCTTATCTTACCTTGAAAACTGAGCTGAGAGTCTGAGAAAAACTCAAGAGACATGTTGTAATAACACGTATTTTTATGAAAGACCCAACTTCAGCAACTCATCAGTGCCTGTGAAAAATTGCCAGTGTCAATGCCCTTACATATCGCTTTCTGACAAGCACTGTCACTGGGATTTGTTTATGCTGAGCAATGGCCAATACCAGTCCCCAGCTGAAAGGACCTTTTTCTTCCAGAGACCTAGTGCTCACAAGCATGCAGATCTGCTGTGCCAGCAAAGAAGTTCATGAATTCTGTAAAGACATAAATCTAGGTAAACCAACCACTAATTTCACTCAGACCTGTGAGCTCCACTGATAAGAGCAGTAAGCTGTGGCTTTTAGAGACTAAATTTGAGTGGTAATCTACTGCCCTACTACTGCTGGCAATGATTTACTTTATTTGGGGAAGTCTGGCAGCCTAGGCTATAGATATTTTGGAAATACTGGACAAACAGATGTTGTGTGTTGTAGGTTTGACACCAGAAAAGTTGGACCTATTACTGTACACACTGTTGGGCCTGCCAGCTTTAGTAGCATTGTAGACTGTACATTTCCAATGTAGGTGTATGTTTTAGCCTTTTAGGGGAATGGTTGTCATCTGCAGAGAAGGTGTGTATGTAGGGGAGAGATAGCAGTGCTTACATTTATAGGAATTTGCCACAGCAGAACCAGTGAGAAAAGCCTGTGAGCTGGAAGACTCTGTTCAATTAGTGGGCATGGAGAGGCTTCACCAACATATGAGAAGTTGAGAGAATGGAGCAGACTGTAAAGAGTATCAAAATAAACAAGTTTTGAAAAAAATACATACTTTTGAGCCTAGTATGATACTAAACAATCAGTATATTTTTTCTTTGCAATTATGAAATTAAAAAGTTGCTAAGGAAATTAACAAAAGGATCATTTTCAGAAACACTGAATATATTCAACCTTCATCAACTGCATGCTACATCTTTTAAATGATTACAAAAATCTGTTAGAGTAACCCAAATGCAAACCACATTGCTGCTCATTTCAAGTAGGCCCACACAAATTGGCAGTGTGGGTCTGCATTAGCAGAAGTGAGAAATAGAACATAATCAAAACCTCCTGAAAGATCTGAAGAACCTGGAACAAGGTATCACTAAACTGCTGGTAAATATTATAGCAGAATCTTTCATGATCCTATTACAAAACTCAAATTTGAGTTTTCAGTAAAGTTGAAATTTTACTTATTATTGAACCCCATATTATTCAGTATATTTAGACCTAGTATATAAATAACTCTATAATGAGTTAAGACCCTCAATGTTGTTGTGTATGTCTATTTTATTCAAAGCTTCTTAGCTGAGATTTTCCTCTCTCTAATCTTTCTTGATTTCCACTCATTCATTGAAAGCAGTATCATGTATAGGTAGTGTATACGTGTATCTCATACCTATAAGCTACTATTAGTTCATCTTGAACTTCTTTATGTAGCTTAACTAAAGTTATTGTGACATGCTACATGAGTATCTGGATGTATTTTTATATGAATGATTATTTACTGCCTGTACAATATATCCCTTTTGGTTTCCTGAAGTTAGAAACCCTAACCCAGCAGCAATCCTACTAGCTTATGATCACTTGCATTTAGTTGACTTCTTTTTAATTATTTTTAGAGTTCTGTTGGATTTAATTTTATGCATCCTAGTTCAGTCCATAAAATTAAAACATTAATAACTGTCTCTGAGTGTTTAACCACATGAACTTCTTTTTTAAATGAAGCTGTTCGTTAAGCCAAATTATTTGCATATTGCATGACATGCTACTGTGAAAGAGAGAAAGACTCATTCATATGTGATAGTGCTCATCCTATTATGCCTGAGACTCATGTCAGCACTTGATTTGCAAATTCTATTTTTACTAGTTTATAGCTCAGCTGTCTAATCTTTCTGTGGGCTGAAACTTGACAAAGAATAACTCTACTCAGAGTCCATTTGAGCACCAAATTTCAAATACTATACATTTCCATAATTTTTTGAGCACACATGACACGTCAGACTTTGCTCTTGTCAGCTCTTATAAGTTAAGAAAGGTTGGACAAATCCAGGCATCAGAAGAATGATACTGGCAATTGAAGAATCATAGGTTTTTTCAGTTTGGTAGTGAGTTGATACTGCCTCGATGTCAACAGGCTAGGTACTGCTATACCTGATGCTTCTGGATTTAGAAATATCTGTGTATTACCTTCCATTGATGATAAGATGCTTGTTATTTCTAAGATAATGCTGTGGCAAAACCCTTACATGCACGGTTAAATAAGTTGTACACAAGTAAAATACATATTTGTGTGCATACATTGATCTGTAGCGCGTAATTACAGACAGTTAAATTCAGATCGGTATGGATTAAAGTTCTATTTAAAGTACCATTTTCATATAAAAAACTTAATTATGACTCCAAAAATCACATGATCTGAAAATAAACTTAAAATTTATAGCCTAAAAAAATCTTGTTCTTTTCACCAATCACCAATTTTTAATCAAGTTCATTGAATGAGAAGGTCACAAAATGCAGGACTCCAAAAACTGCATGACTGTATTTATCTGTTCTTTGTATCTACACAAGGTGCATTACGAAGATGAAAAGACAGAAATGCTACTTTCAGGAGAACAAAATCTATGAAAAAGTTTGCAGTTTTTGTAGGAAAATGATTTCTATATTTGCACATGGAATTATGATAAGAGTTTGCAACAGTAATGGAGAACTAATAGAAAGTATAAAGCTTGTGCACAAATATATTACAGGGTATGTCTTGTACTCTCAGGTTTTACAGGTCTAACCAAAAGATGAAACTGGTTGAGACAGATGATACTGTTTCATCTTTAAGATTAAATCTGATAATCCCAGTCATAATTTAAACAGTAATATCTATCCTTAGTCATAAAGCATGTCAGTTTTTAAGAAAGTGACTCTGAAGTGACTCTTGGATATAATTCACTTTAGTCCTTGAAGAATTATAAGTAATAGTGAATAACCATTTTCTGTACATCATGTCCATATAATTTATTTCAAACCCATTTATTATACTGTCCACACACACACACCCTTCCCCTACCAACTTGTCCTGAGCGATGGTTTGTTCAATTTCACCTCATATGAAAATGATTTCTTATCTTTGCCTATTCTTGTTACCCTTTTCTGGACTTCTCATTTTGTCACACATGCACTGTGCTCAGTGTACAAGAACTGGGTACCTCCCGAGTGTATCTGGATTGAGACAAAGTGGCATAACTGTGTCTCCCATCATCTTTATTTCTCTCTTACTCATATCCCTTTTCAAGTTACTCAGGAAGATACGGCACAGTAAAGAAATAAAAAAATCATCCATTGCTGATACTTCTGGGACTTACTGGTAACTTGAGCTCACCACAGCTTTTTTCTTGTCTTTGAGTTGGTTATTAATTCATGAATTGATCTTTGCTTCTGTTAATTTAATTTAGCCAAGAGATTCAGGGAGGCTTCATGTCAAAACAATTTTTGAATATCCTAATAACAGCCTGGTCACCTTCATTCCACTCTCCAGTTGTGATTTCAGGGAAAGCTAATACAGTTTCACAGATGTGCCTTCTTTCTTTCAAAAGCAATGTTGACTGCACATCCATTATATCATACTTGTCTATACGTCTTATAGCTCTGTCTGTATGTTTTTTTCCAATTTATCCACTAGATAAATCAGATTTTCTGGTCTGTTGCTATTCAATAGACTCTCTTCCCTCTCACCATAAAAAGAGAGTCACACTGCATTTACAGTTCTCTGTTCTTCTGGTCCTGAGGCCACACAAGAGTTAATAGGTCAAGGAAAGTTCTATTATCTTTGTGCATATACTATGCAGAATGGTAAACAGTTTATCATCTCAAACATTCAGCATTGATATTTAAATTTAAAACAATCTTTCAGATTCATTCTAACTAAAAACTCATATAGCAACTTCCCTAAAATAGTGGCTACCAGATAATTCTTTCTCCTTTTTCTGTTTTTATCTTTATTCACCTTGCTTTCCAAGAGTGCTCCTTCCACTTCTTTACCATTTGTGGACCTATCAATTCTGTAAAGGTCAAAGCATTTGGAAAAGAAGTTTTATTTGTAGGGCTAGGGGTTGTTTTCCTTTTAGTAAGTTTTTCATTATCTTGTTAAAGAATCGCCATCTTAAAATTTTGACTTTCTGGTATGCCCTTTATTGTTTCTTTCAGTTGGACATGTCTTATAAAAAATATCTTTTATTTCTCAGATCTTTCTTTACTTTCCTGTTAAAGATGCAAGCCTTGCCTCTACATCCTTTCTTCTCTTCTGCTTACTTCTCCTGTTGCCATTTTTGTGTAGTGTGCGTATCTATTATGTATATTCACTGTCACATCTTTAAGTGATTGAGCTGCTGCAACTGTTGCAGCCTTTTGGGTAATTTCAAGCAGCTGCTTCATTTTCCTCTCTACAGTGAAATAGAAAGGGAAATGAATTTTAGTGTAGTGGATTCTTTCCTTACCTAAAGTGATTTTAAATATAAGCACCTTCTGGTTATTTCTGAAGTGAAGTAACGTTTTCCTACATGCTGCTTAGGTGTTTTCCTTCAACTTGTTGCTCTGAGAAGCTATCTTTCAAAGTGTAGCAAATTTAGCAGTGATCAGAATCTCTTGCTATCGGTTTAGGTTCTGCTCTTGTGATTTCTACTCACTACAGTCATTACTACCATCCTAGTAGGGTGCTGAGTAACTGTATATATTCTGGTATTATAGCCGCTACACTCCTCTAAGTTACCTCTTGATCTTCAGACTCACACTGACACTGGTTCCTGTTGGTGCACTTCAAGTTATTGCCTTATATCACTCTATGCTTTCTTCATTTCTTCATCTTTTGGAACCACTTCTTCATGGACTTTACATCAGTATTTCTAAGTGCTTTACTCCACAATATTAAGTGATTCCATAGATTATAACTTATTTTTCACCAACTCTGTACATGCCCAATGTAGCAACAGCCTTATTTAAACCAGTCTTTTCAGTCCATTCCTTTTATTTCTGGATTCTGATATTCATATAGAAGCACATGTATATTTATCATTGTTCTTACTTTCATTTCATTGTGGCTGTTGTTCTGTGTTTCCTACAAGAAACTTATTGATTTCTGTCCTGTCTTTTGTTGCTGTGAATAATATTGAATTTTTAAATTAAGGTACCCCTGGAGAATGAAACACTTGCTGACTTTCAAGCAGTTTTTTTTTTTTTAATGATTCAATTCAGAGGTTTCCTAATTTGACATACCAGGAACCTTGCTCCATTTTAGCTTTAGTGAAGCAATTCTTCCCTCCATAAGTTCTCTGTTTTTAATTCTGTCATTTTTCTTACCTAGGGACCAATGTTTTTGTGCTCTTGGAGGTCTTCTAGAGAGGTGGTGCAGTACTTCATGGAAATCCAAGTCTTAGTGTGCACTTAACAGGTATGAGTTGGTTTGGGTTTGTTTTTTAACAAATGTAAGCTCCACTTCCAGGTGAAAAACTGAGTGATACGGTTACCTGTAAGAAAGGACCTCTTTCTCCAATCAGCTGTTTATGAAAACACAAATAATTTCTTTTTTTCCTGAAATGCTCATCAAAATCTGCAAAAGTTATGTCTCTATCAGACTATCCTAATTTGATGAAGAACTACTTACAACAAAAATTCCTGATAAGCTACAGAGGTATTACCAATCCTCATGCATTAATGTAAGAATAGACAAAACAAAGTCACAGAAAAATTTTGCAAGTTTGATGATCTTTATGTATAAATAAGAGTGATTCCAGTAGTTGAACAAGGTTATCTGAGTCTCCCTGTATTCTTAAATATTCATCTGGTAAATATTGCAAATATCAGAAATTCTTCAAATCCAACAAGATGGCATATGCTGCTACTTTATAGACTATCTTTTTTCTTCCCTGTGATCACATCTCTAGAAAGTTTTATTTCTAAAATTATTTCAAATGCTTCAAGAATTATTCTTTTAAAAGAAAGAAAACCAAACAGCAAATCATAGAGTGTTTTCATCAACCAGGGACAAAATAGTCAGAAAGCTTTGTGGGGTTTGGTTTTGCATCTAAGTACACTTTTACAAAGTGTACTTTAACAAAACCTTGACAATGGTTTCCATGAAACTTGCAGACAGGCTACAAAACTGAAGGACTCCATATGGAAGTAAAGTCTTTTTTGTCCTTGAACACCACCTGGTCTTAATGTCTGACTATTTAACATAACCTGATTAACCATGCTGCTGTTTTGACATTGCCAAATTAGAAACCTGCAGACCCACAGATCTCAGTAGTTCATAATAGAGGCTTCCAAAATACAAGAACAGGATGATACTAGAGTCCCCAGAGGTACAAACACAAATCACAAAACCCCATTACTAATAGCTGCAACAAAGGGTGGTATCTTTTTTGCAGCGTAAGTGGAAGTTGCAAAGAACTGCATTAACAACCCACTGATACTGATTAATGTCAGCAGCATAGACATCTTTGGGATGCAATTGGGAGGGGAGAGGGAGGAGTAAAGGAAAGAAGAGGAAAGGGGAAAGGAGGTTGAAGTTATAATTTGCAACTGTAGGGCTCATTTCTAAAATCTGCAATGTATTTCTGAGACTTTGCTGAAGGTTCAAGATTTGCTATAAGGCATTTGGAACTGCTGGTGGCAACATGCAGAGGTTCATGCAGTACATTGTTTTGCAGTAGGAATATGCAATATAGCAATCAGAACTTTGTTGGATTTCTGGCTTTGGTATTTATTGAATCAAAGAAGCACAGAAGTAGGGAAGTCAGAGGGAGTCCATGGAAAGAGGGGTGAACCTATATTTTTTTGAACTGCAGAATCAGGAAATGTGCTGGCATAAATTTCTGGAATAAAAACTTTCAAAATTTTTATAATATTTTTATTAATAAATCTGTATACATTGAAAAGCCAATTACCTTACTCGAAAATTAGCATAGTTGTTTCTGCCCCAGTTTTCAAACTGTAAGTTTTTTGCACCTGTGTAGGCTTACACTGAAGGATCTAAAAAGCAAGTTCTTTCAGAAATGCAATTATCTACTTAAAAAGGTTAAGACAATATGGAAAGCTTTAGAAAATCCTTGCTGTACTATACTTTTAGGATTAAGGAAGAAAAAATTAAGTACCTTTAGGGTTCAGGCAACTGTTTAGTGGCAGAGAGAATATAATTTTGGTCTTTGATAGCTTGCCATTGCCTTCCTGAGTAACAGTGCATGGATGAACACTGAAAAGTAATCGTATTATATCTGATGTTATTTATTGTACTATAAATCTGAGCCCTGGTAACCGGACTGCACTTAGCCTGTACCACTTACAGCATGAAAACCATTCTTTCAGACCAGCTTTAACATCTTTAAAAACTAGTTGCAATATGAACTCCAACATCTAATGTGTTTGATACTTTGCAGACTGAATGGACTAAATCGCACATGATCAGTTATCACGGCTTCTACTAATGAGCAGTAACTTGCTATAGTGTGGTAACTCACCCACTTCCAGCATATGCTTACATGCTAAGAAAATATTCAGAACTACCCTGAGCCTTTTCTAGCTAAGTCTTCCAGACTGCCACCCATCTGCTGCTACCAAAAATATGAACTCACTAATACATTTGATTAAATGGATTCTGCTGCCACCATTTCATTTGAAGTTTTGGTGAAAACAACAGACAGCAGCTTTGTACTTCTGTAACACTCCAGATGGTGATAATTCTTTTCTAAGCATCCTAGGACTGCAGGTAGAAGTATGTTGACAAAACACATCATTGAAATGTTAACACTGCTTGACATTTAAAGTTAAAACAGTTATTTTTGCCTGGTTTTAGTATTTATTACTGCCATACACTCGTTGTTTGGAAGGTGATCGGCCTTGTCTTGTATCTATAGATCATAGAATCATAGAATAGTTAGGGTTGGAAAGGACCTTAAGATCATCTAGTTCCAACCCCCCTGCTGTAAGCAGGGATATCTCACACTAAACCATGCCACTTAAGGCTTTGTCCAGTCTGGCCTTGAATACTGCCAAGGATGGAGCACTCACAACCTCCCTTGGCAACCCAATCCAGTGCCTCACCACCCTAACAGGAAAGACTTTCTTCCTTAGATCCAATCTAAACCTCTCCTGTTTAAGTTTGAACCTGTTACCCCTTGTCCTATCACTACAGTCTCTAATGAAGAGTC
>NDXB01018437.1:0-10941 GCA_002631895.1 Agapornis roseicollis
GCAACTGCTGAACCCAGGACACATAGAATCACTAGTATCGGAAAGCACCTTAAGATCATCTAGTCCCAACCACACTGCCACAGGCAGGAACACTTCCCACTAGAGCAGGCTGCTCAAAGACTCATCCAGCCTGGCCTTGAGTACTTCCAGACAGAAGCCTTCACAAGTTCCTTGGGCAGCATGTTCCAGTGCCTCACCACTCTGACAGTAACAAATTTCTTCCTTCTATTTATTCATCGCAAGACATAATTTCAAAGCTACATCTGGTTCTTCCATTCTTCCATGCAGCAAAGTTTTAGAAATGGTTTTACACTCTTCTTGAAGCAATAAAATTCAATGGTTATTTCCCCCTCCACCAATTTTGCTTTATAGTATTTCTTGTAAATATTATATCCTTATAATGTTTGCTTATATGTTTCTTCCAAAGTTTCACATTAGTTTTACTTTTCCTCTTACAAAGTTTTACAGGTTTATAAAGGGACAGTTCTTAACACCCTATGTACTGAAACTGTATTTCAGATATTAATTTTATCTCTCAACATTGGAGGCAACACTGCTGACTTTTACCTGTGCCAATTTCTTAGCATACGATATAAATGAAGAGTCAAGGGATTAATTTTAAAACAAAAAACCCAACTCAAATTTGGTTTTGTCTTACAGGTTTCTGATCCATTAGAACACATCTATCTTAGAAACATAGAATCATAGAATCGTTAGGGTTGGAAGGGACCTTAAGATCATCTAGTTCCAACCCCCCTGCCATAAGCAGGGACACCTCACACTAAACCATGGCACCCAAGGCTTCATCCAGTCTGGCCTTGAACACTGCCAGGGATGGAGCACTCACAACCGCCCTGGCCAACCCATTCCAGTGCCTCACCACCCTAACAGGAAAGAATTTCTTCCTTAGATCCAATCTAAACCTCTCCTGTTTAAGATGTGCTTACTATTTCAAAGAAATGTTATTTAAAAACATAATCTGCACTTTTGGAATCATTTTCTGTCTTGGGAGCAAAGGCTTTAAAATCTTGAACTACAAATGGTGAAGGTTCCTGCACTTAATGGGGATCTTTAATAGGAATAAATTGGTTTTCATTCATCTTTTCTAAATTTGATTCCTAAACTTCTGCTCTTTGCGATCACAGGCTTGCTATAGTAGAGGAGAACTGCTGAGAGTGTTCACTGGAGCCTGTTCTTCCCAGGACTCAAGGAAACAAGTCTTGACAACTCTGTCAGAAGCTTTTTACTGCTTAGTAGCCATCCAAAACATCAAAACCTCCATCAGGCACTTGTTGCTACCACTGTTATTGTACACTGCTATAGTGGCATGCCCAAAATTCTCTGCTGCCTGATTAGTTTTGGATATGGAGACTCCATATGATGTATTTATATATACACTGTATACATTAACACACAATGTTGCCAAGAATGTTGCCAAGCCCACCATTGCAGTTTACATCTACATTGAATATGTATGTTCAATTTCATGAATTCAGATAAATTTTTGCCATCAATAAGATATTACCTGATCTACCTTACTAAACCTCTATTAAAAAAATAGCATTAAGGTGGCCATATATAGTCTGGAAAAGAGAAGGAGAAAAAGTGTCCTCTGCATTCTATACATCTTTGGACAGCGTAAGTAGATTTGACCATTACATGGTATTTCATATTTGTTAAAACTGTGCTCCAGTTTACATTATCAGAGATTGCCTGAAATTTCATGACTCAGTACTCATTAAAAATAAATACATTAAAAAATATTATTGCTTATATTAAGCCTCTGAATGTTGCATTTCCTTTGTACAGGGTTTTTAAGTTTGTGCATGTTTAAAGTGTTGACACTGCAACAGCAGTTTTAATTTTCCACTATTTATGCTGCAAATCTTGCCATAATTTTGGATATAATCTTTGAGTACCTATGGTATTACAGGTGTTGAGCCTGTGGAAACATTAATATCATAGGAAGTCAGTCACTGACTACTGAGTAAGACATCTGCCCAGCAGTCAGAGGCTCCAAACCACTGCTTGATTACAATGGCATGGTCTGATGCAGAGATTGTTTCCACTATGGTATTTACACATACAGCTACCTTAAAACAAAAAGGAAAAAAATCAATTCCTGTTCCGGATCCAACTTTTAGGATAATATCGTTATATTGTTCTCCTAACACCCAGGAACTTGAAGTTTAATAAAAGAAAAGCCTGATAAGAGGCTACGAGTTTGTCTTAATATGGAGTTTTCCTATTTCCATTACTACAGTGAAGCAAATCAGTATTTGTATTATACCTTCACACATTAACTAAGTTTAATATGTGCTCATTTATCTTAACAGTTGCCATTGCAAGCCTATTCTGGGAAGTTAAGTTCATTGCTCTGATGTTGTGGTTTAAACCCAGTTTCTACTTCCCCTGCACCTCTTTCTTTCCTCCCCTCCCCTCCACCCCCCTTCCCTGGGATGGGGAGGAGAATCGAAGGAACGTAACTCCCACAGGTCAACATAAGAGCAGCCCAGTAACTAAGGTATAACACAAATAACTATTGCTACCACCAGTAATAATAATGATAAAGGAAATTACCAGGGAAGAGAGTACAATACCACCCTCCAAAAACGAGCCCGACCAGGAAGTGTGTGCCCTTCCAGGTAACTCTGAGTTACATCCTGGGCATGATGTGCTACAGTATGGAATACCTCTTTGGCTAGCTTGGGCCAGGTTTCCTGTCCCTATTTCCTCCCGGCCTCCCCTCCTCCCTGGCAGAGCATGAGGCTCACACAGTCCTTGGTCAGACTAAACATTTGAGCAGTAACTAAAAACATTGCTGTTATCAGTTCTGTTCCCAGGTCAAAAGTCAAAAACATAGTGCTGCACCAGTTACTATGAAGAACTAAAAATGACTGCTACTGCTGAACCCAGGACATCTGAGAAAGAGCTTCAAGTACTACTTCAATAAATGCAGCTGTGGAGTTCAAAATCTAAAAAAAAAAATGGTGTCCATCTAAGCCAGCTCTGTGCTCAAGCTCACAACCAAACAGGTCTTTTACAGCACTGTTGCATCAAGTCTTTATTTTGTTCGCATGAAATACTTCCTCCTATAAATTAACTGATTTATCTCATTAATCTCTTAAGACTGTACAGACAATACTGACCAGAACAGACATACCTGAGAGAGTACANACTTTCTCCTATAAATTAACTGATTTATCTCATTAATCTCTTAAGACTGTACAGACAATACTGACCAGAACAGACATACCTGAGAGAGTACAAGAGAGATGTACTGGGCATGGACATCAAGGAAAAGAGAGCTTGTAAGGTCATTTTGTGCTCCTGTAGAGCTGTGCTCTGCTGATCGTTGTTTGATGCATCTCAAATCCTTTCCCTTCCACAGCAAATACATTAGCCCTGAATTCTATACCTGCCTTAGTTCAAAGAGATTTCCACTTCCACCTTTCCAATTTAATATCAAAGCTGGAATAGGACAATTCTCCACTCACCCCAGGACACTTAAGGAGACAGGAAGCAAGAATAAACCTCATAATAGAGTCCACTGATAAAGGCAGCATCAAACCCTACTACCAGGACCATTTGTAACTTTATCCAGTGACATTCTGATGCTGAAAAAACAGCCCTCTGAGAGGAACACTCCAAGGAAGATTGCATTTTCATGGAAGCTTACCTAGCAAGGTAATAACATTATTCAGATAAGTAGCTCCCTCAAGCAAGTTGAGAGAGCTCTCTAATCATCCTGAACAGTATCTGCTTAACTATGTAATTTAAGCAGTTTAATACACATGGGTTATTTGCCCTATAGAGGCTTTGAAGCCAAAGGCCATTTGCTCTCTTTAGCTTTGTTTCTTTCTCCATTACCATTTTATGAAATTTATTCATCTAATAAAACAAAATATATACATTCTCAGCCATCCCTGTTCTAATCCCTCAGAAGAATGTTCAATCCTAAAATAATCCTATAATCAGTTTCCCACTGTTTCATCCCATCAACCTGTTCTTCACTACTTAATTTTTCTCCAGTCCTATTCCCCAGCATAGCTGTTTGATTGTCTGTGTACTACCACCATTCTGTGTGATGGATATAGTAGTACACAGGTATCTGTGTTTCAAAACTTGTCTCTCCAGCCTTATAAGTTTACCTCCTTGACTTTGAGGACAAAAGAGTCCCTTTGTCACAAAGTTTTATTCTGGGGAAGTGCAAAACAGACTGCTTTCAGCAAACCTGACTCATAGGGAAGACAGACCTTTTTCCAAAAGGAATTGTCTTGAGAAATAAATGAGACGTGCTACAGATGTAGACTGATTTCTGCTTTAAAACACTGATGATGGACTGTTGGATAAATATACTAGAATGAATGAACAAAGATGCAATTATGAAATCATCATGTGGAAATGATGGAAGCCAACAGACTCCTACTTCCTGAACAAGTTTAATCACTGAGTGTACAGAGAAAAAGATACACATGATGATGTCATGAAAGAAACCTACCACCCGACAAACCAAAAACCCCATCAAATAAACTGGGCAAAACGCAGCTTATACCATATACAAATGCATATAACTTAACTGAATGAAGGGAAAAACAGAGTTCTACAGATTATGAGTACATACATAGTAAGAGTGCTTCTCACCTGTAAGAATACCAAGGACTATGCTAAATAAGATAAAGAACTTGTTAAATAAATACAAATCTTTCAGAGTTAAATTTTATTAACTTGGAGTTTATTCCTAATATTTCCAAGACAGCAAATCATGTTAAACGCATTTCCAACATTCTCAAGGTTTTGGCTTTTTGGGTTTGTTTTTTTTTGTTTAGGTTCTTTTTTCTTTGTTTCGTTGATTGGTTGGTTTGAGGTTTTGTTTGTTCAGGTTTTTTGTTTAGACATCAATTAGTGACCTATACCATTTATTCAGATATGTTAACCAACAGTTTGGACAAGGAGAGGAACAAGTCCCTGGCTCAAGTCAAACAGATTTTATTATTATTAAAAATATTTAATTAAAGATACTTGTTGGTTTTGCTTTGAATACTACTGCATAACATGCCGACATCTATAAAAACCCACTGAAAATACAAAGCTATGGAGAGTGCGAGAATGATGAACACAAGATTTTAGGACTTTTGCCATTGCCTAGTAGGATGGGAACCTAAAATAAAACATGACAGTGTCTGTCTTTAACAGTATGGCTCAGCAGATTCCACTTGGAGCAGTAACTACTGCTATAAACTTCTTAGAATTAGTTACCTTAGAGGCTTTACTAGAGGCGTACAGAATACACCGGGTACCACCACCTTCTTTCGTTACCCTTTCCAGTTCTCAAAAAGCCCTATATTAAGGTTAGTAGGCTATCATCCTTCTACAATTCAAACAACAGTGTAAGGCAAATGAAATTTTTCTACCTTTTTTTTTTTTTTCAGAATAAGATCTTATAAACAATGATTGGAAAACCCTGGTGACAGCACACATACAACAGGATCCCTCATAATAAAACATTCCCGCTGCCTAATTTACACACCTATCAATCATTTCACTTTCTCACCTCAGTGAAATCTAAGCAGGAAAAAAACTTAGGAAGGAGATAAATCTATTTACTAAAACATCTTTTCTGTCACCTATGCTTCTAACTACAAAGATATGCCCCTAAACTACATTCAAAGTCTATTCAGAAGAAAAAGATATATGTCTACTTACTGTACGCCTAACAAACTTACCATAAGCTTATTGAAATGTTTTATGCACATGCAGCCCTAAAGCACAGGTATTATAACAACATTAAGTTACCTAATCTAGTAGCAAAACACCAGTAACATGACTCTGGCATTCATCAACTTAAAGTCATCAAGGACAAAAGGCAACATAACAGTAATGAAGCAAAAACACTCTCAGGTCACAGGATTCAAATTTATATCCCTTCCTAATCCATCCAATCCTACCCCAGTATGCCCACACAGGACAGGTTTGTTTATTTAATTTTATATTGTTCAGTTAGGAAGATTAACAATGATACTCTCCAGAGCATCTAAGATCAAGACAATTTCAGCAAAGATGATCTGACAGACCAAAAGAATGCAGAAAAGCCACAAGGAAAGGAGGACAAAGAGTTAATCACAAAAAAGGATCAAAGGAACAAGACAAAGAAAAGATGCAGAGAAGGAAAGACAGGAAGAGGCAAACAAAAATTCAAAACCAACAAGACGAAACAGTGGAGGAAAGTTTATTCTTCCGATGATTCTGATGATCACTTTTCTCTTCTTTTGCAACTTCATGCTTCTTTTTCCAAGTTGTAACTGATCTATCTTATGCGGAAAAAGCTCTCAGGAACACTGAATCACTTACAACTCACAGAATGGTTAGGGTTGGAAAAGACCTTAAGATCATCTAGCTCCAACCCCCCTGCCATAAGCAGGGGCGCCCCACACTAGATGATGTCAGCCAAGCCTCTGTCCAACCTATCAGCAAACACTCATAGGGATGGAGCATTTGCCACTTCTTTGGGCAACCTGTTCCAGTGCCTCTCCACCCTCACAGTAAAGAACTTCTTCCTTGTATCTAACCTGAACTTCACCTGTTTAAGTTTGAACCCATTACCCCTTGTCCTGTCACTGCAGTCCTGAATGAAGAGACCCTCTCCAGCATCCTTGTAGGCCCCACTTCAGGCACTGGAAGGCTGCTATGAGGTCTCCACACAGCCTTCTCTTCCGCAGGCTGAACAGCCTCAGCTTTCCCAGCCTGTCTTCATATGGGAGGTGCTCCAGTGCCCTGATCATCCTCGTGGCCCTCCTCTGGACTTGCTCCAAAAGCTCCGTGTCCTTCTTATGTTGAGGACAGCAGAACTGCACACAGTACTGCAAGTGGGGTCTCACAAGAGCAGGGATTGCATTATTTGTGAGGGTATTATCACCTCCTTCAAGCTGCTTGTCACACACCTTTTGATGCAGTCCAGGACACAGTTGACTTTCTGGGCTGCCACCTCATACTTAGTCTTCCAACAGTGAAGACCTTAAAGAATCCAAAACTATGATCTAATAATTTTCCAAGTTTTCAGAGACCTTAACTTTCTGATGATCTAAAAGAATAACTTCATTTTCAGAATAAAAGTATTCCATTACATGGGAGGGGGGGTGAGGAGGGAACCATAACACAAAAATAAACTCAAAACCAACAAAACACAATGGAACAAAACAAAACAAACAAAATCACCACTACAAATTACTATTAGAGCATTCAGAAATAAGAAACTGTGTCATTGTAGTTGCACCCAGAACCTAAACTTTGCCCAAATTTCTGTATTCATCATTACCTCACAGCTGAACATTCCAAAAGCTCTAAAAGTCTGATTATCATAAGTATTTAAATACAGTAATATGTTAATAAAATAATTTGATTCAAGCAAAGAAAAAGGGACAAAAGGATGATTGCAAATAGATTCATTTAAAAAACCTGGGGAACACACTAGTTGATAGGGAGCTACACTCCAATTCCAATGTAGTTACATGCCAAATAAATGGAAGAGTAAAACACCTGTGAGCTTTTTGACTGAACTGCTTGTGGAGATTAGGCTTACTAGGCATAGCTTACCTTGTTTCAGTAAAAAATGATGAAAAGAAAAGTTGATTCACTGTAAAACATCAGAAAGTCCAAAGACAAGAAAAAACCAAAACAAGACTACAGTTCTTTGTCAAAGGAGAATGAAGGAAACATTTTAGACTTTTCCCTTGCTTTTCAAGCTGGGCTTTTCCTTTCCCTTCCTGTGTTACATCCTGTTTCAAAATCAGAAAAAAGAAAACATTTGAATACCTGTTGTAAAACTGCTGCTCTAGAACATTCCGACCCAAGGAATCTGCTCTTGAAAAAAGAAATTGGAAGCCCTGCAGTGTAGGAAGTCCTTACTGCCAGGCAGCAGTAAGTGCAATGTGAAGTAAACAATATCTTATTAAAAGATCTAAGACATTTCATCTCAAATAAAAATGAACTCTAATGTCTTAGAGGATAAGCTGAATAGAATGATTTTTCCTTAAGCAGTTATACCATGATTTATTAGACTGTATCGTATGTGTTAAAAACCACTGTACAGAAAAACATAAACCAACTATAAACCCAGAATTTACTGAATAATAACTATTTAGCAGGCATTTACTTAGCAGGTAACATGCTTCCCTAACAAATACAATTAACAGCAAACATATGTCATTTTTACTTGATGTCTAGGATGATCCAAGCTGAGCTGTTCCACGCCTTCTGCAGTTCCAGCCTGATACGTTGTCCATTCTTTTCCAAGAGAAATTCTCTTAAAAGGCAGATTTTTAAGCTTGGATGGGGTCTCTGATTAGGCGTGCAAGAAAACTGGCCACATTTATGCTCAAGTTTCTCCCAGAGCAATGACTTGGGTTTTTTAAATGTCTTTTTAACATCGTCTGCACTTACAAAAATAAAGCTTATCCCAGACTGTGCGTTAAAAAAAAAAATGACAGAGAATAAATTACTTACAAGATTTCAATTTGTATGAGATCATGGCTTCAAGATAAGTCATACAATAAAGACCCAGTCTCCTGAAGTAGTGACGCACAATCCTCTGCACCATTAAGAAATATGCCAGACTCTTGTCAGAATATCTCAAGTTTAGTGTCACTCACAGACAGCAAACCAGGGAAAGCATTCATATAAATCACACTAAAATAATCTATGATTTACACCCCTTTTTCTGTGTCTTCTAACTTTCAAATCGGGGGGAGGGGAAAACAGCAAAAACAAAAGGCCAAGATAAGAATATAAATGAAATGGTTAGGATAACTTTGGACAACAAAGGAGGATGACTTTAGACAACAAAGTAGAGGTTGCTATATTTGAAGTTGCCTTCAGGAAACAGATCACCCAAATCAGAATCTTAAGGCAATAAGGAAATCTCTTTAATGATTTTACTTACATTTAATGTTACTTTTAAGACTGTGCAAACTATTTGCGCTCATCCTGTGAAAATACCCTGATAAAATTTCAGTAGAAATTTCTTTTGTCAAAAAGAAAACCAAAAGACTTAGTAGATAACATAGCCCAATAAACCAAATATTCGTATTTTTTGACAATAAGATTTAACTTCCTTTTTTCTTTCTCTCAAGTAAAATATTGAAATATTTAATTCTGCAAGCATCCAAATGTTTCAAAAGGCACACTGAAATGTTTTGTTTCAAAAGGATTTGTTGTTTTGTGTGCCTACAAATGGCACTATTATGTAAAGACACTGATTAGCTTGAATCAGGCACTGGAGGAATTCTAGAGCTCCTGAAATAAACTGAAAATAGACTCCAGCTGCGCTGCTGCACCAGCTAACTGCTCATTTCTAGCTTAGCAGTCTTTCCACTACATTGTGATGTACAGCACAAGCATATTAATGCTCTGGGAAATTCCCAAACATCAGTCTTTTTATCTGTGTAAGAAGATCCAAGTCAGCATTCATGACTTGTTCACAGAGCCCCTCTTGAGGGGGCTGTGTGGAGACCTCCTAGCAGCCTTCCAGTATCTGAAGGGGGCCTAGAGGGATGCTGGGGAGGGCCTCTTCATTAGGGGCTGTAGTGGCAGGACAAGGGGTAAGGGGTTCAAAGTTAAACAGGAGAGGTTTAGATTGGATCTAAGGAAAAAATTCTTTCCTGTTAGGGTGGTGAGGCACTGGAATGGGTTGCCCAGGGATGTTGTGAGTGCTCCATCCCTGGTGGTATTGAAGGCCAGGTTAGACGAAGCCTTGGGTGGCACGGTTTAGTGTGAGATGTCCCTGAACTAGATGATCTTAAGGTCCTTTCCAACGCTAACTATTCTATGATCCTATGATTCTATGCAGGTTCCCAGGTTCACTCACGAGCATCCATTCTCTTGCTAAACAGCATCATAAGGATGGCCTTAAGCAGAAGTGGAAAGCTGTTTCTATGGGGACTGAATATGGCATTGCTGCAAGAGGATGGTGGATACATGGTAGGAGGACATGAATTCTGGCAGGGAAGGGTTGGAAATGGGGACATCCATCTAAAATGGGTAGCAGAGATAGGTGCTACCTGCAGCCAAGAGCATGAATAAGGAGGAGGATAGCGTGCAGGCAGCCAGAGCTTCTCAACTGCTCAACAAAGCAACATGGCTGCCCATGCTGGAATTGCGCCGTGTACAGAAAATACACCATTTTCCTGCTATCGGAATTCAAGTTATTCCCTGAAAACCTTCACCACAAATGCAAAAATGTGCATCATGTGGAGTTAATTGTAACCACATAAAAGCTGAAAAATCAGAATGAAGGCTTCCCATTCAGTCTGCTGTGTACCCTATGAAGGCATTGAGCACTTTACAAAGATGAAGAAGTGAATTCCACTCAATTTTTAACAGAACAGCTATAATTCATGTTGTTTAAAAGCTTGCATGCAACTCAGTACTATTTGAATACAGATAAACAACTACACTTTTTAAGTATTATTTCCTATCTTTTTGAGAACACATGGATTAATCCCTCCGCCAGAGGAATCCTGTCTATATTTTTACTCTCACCTTCTTTCCAGTTCTCTAGCTTCTCTCTTTATCCAACCCTCACATAAGCCCTTGATAATGTCATGCATACTACCTTGCTTCCCATTAAGCTTTGTTTCCTCTTTGCCTTTATTTTCATTGCATTTTATCTAAAATTCCTTCAATCTTCTTAATTGCTGCTGCTTTTTGTACCTGTGCCTCCCAACCACTCATCTTTCATTCCTGATGGCTACATACTTGCAATCTTTTCATTATAAAAGGAGAAAAAAAATAGCTTACAAATACCAGACCTGATCTGCCTCTTTGTATACTCTCTCCATGTCTGGACTTGATCTGCACCATTTTTTTAAGGTAAAAGATAAATGTATTTAAAGAACATCCACAAAAAAAAAAAAAAACCTGAAAACAAATGTGTTCCTGCAATGA
>NDXB01018437.1:11011-51809 GCA_002631895.1 Agapornis roseicollis
CTGGACTTAAACCATTTTTTAAAGGTAAAAGATAAATGTATTTAAAGAACATCCACAAGAAAAAAAAAACCCCGCAAACTACTGTGTTCCTGCTATGATTAAAAATACAGAAAGCATAATGAAATGAAATGGGATGTTTTCTCCAAAAGAAATACTGATAATTAATTAAATCCACAGAGAACAGTGATGCATACCCTGCGCAAATTAATGTTGCTAAAATGTAAGTTTTATGAGTCAGAAAGATTTAAGATCATTTTCTCATTTTTTCAAAGCTCCAAAAGCAGAACTGGGGACATGCTTAGAAACGTGAAGATGCCATTTGTATTTCCAGACCTGCAAATGGAATCAGAGCAGCACATTTTCCATTCCCCTAAGATGACGTTAGAATTAATAGGTCAAAAAAAATTACAGCATAAAATTTCAAAACGCAACTGGATGCCAACGAAAAGAGTAGTCTGAAAAATCTCAGCTCCGATAGCATGCTCTAAAGCTACATACTGATGGTCACTTGGCAAGGGCTACGACTACCCACTTCTACAAAGATCCATTGATCACTGAAGTTACGCTGCATAAGCCACAAGACCTTTAACCTAAACACTAAGAAGGCCCTCGTGGAGGAAGAAAAACAAACAAACAATGTTATTTATGTGAAGAAAACAATCTCTTTTCAGAATTACATTATGTAGGAGTCTTCCAGTAAACTGAAAGTCAGCATGAGGAAAAGTGGGGAGCACTCCTGCTGAAGAGTTGTTTCATGAAAATTCAGACAAGACTGATATTCTGCAGAACTATTAACACTAAAAACTGGTTAAGGAAAGTAATGCAGATTGAAAATAATAAGAAACTGACATGAAAACGCCTTCTGTTCACCTTTTGTGAAAGGGATGAAAATGCTTCCCATTTCTTCCATTAGTTTCATTTTTACACAACAATTGTTGCTTTATAAGAATTAAACAGGTGGGAGAAATGGGAAGCATTTTCACCTCTTCCATAAATGGAGAAAGAAAATTAGGTAGAATCTACTCCTCAAAACAGAACAGGGCATTGAGACTGTGCTTATGAAAAAGACTGAGTAGATAAACACAGGCATTTAGTGAAAACAATGCAGAAATCAAATCTCCAGAGATGCTTCACTATCTGTAAAACAAAGCAGATGATCAACTCTCCTAAGCTAAAGCTACTTGAAAACTCTTGGGGCATGTTTCTTTCTTATTATCACTCTCTACTTTTACAAGTTACAGGTCTGCAAGAAGCTTGGCCTAAAAACACTAGAATGCTATTACAGAGAGCTTCATAGTGATACATTAGCAGTTTGAGTAAGAGGAATGTATATAAAAACTCCTCTGCTGCTATACATAGGACTAACTTCAATAAAAACCCTAACAGCTTGCTTTAATCCCCACCTCAGAACAGTACACATGCTACTCTTTGGCACTGCAATTTGTGTAGCAGCCAGCAGCAAGTGAACACAATTTCTCTATCACTGGCAGCACGAACAGCAAACCCATATGAATACAACTCTCGTGTATCCCTAGTTGTACTACATGACTCCTGAGGAGGAAAACCAGAACATGACAAATTCCGCATTGGACAGAACAACTTTCTGTACGTATAACATTTAAGGTGAGTGTTCCTTCCAATTGAATAAAATGACACGATAACATCATACAAGATAAAATTTGAAGTACACATTAAATGACAAGTTTAACATGTCAAAAAATGCAGTGACATGGTATGTTCCCTATTATTAACCCAAGTTATTTAGAGCAGTTTGTTCAGCTTTATTCACTAGTAGCAACACAACACTGAATAAGGTCTGACTCAGTTTCAAGCCGAAGACTTTCGGTAGTGCAGAGACCATACTGCTAGTTCCCACTGAAATAATTCAAATGTGATTATAACCCATCATGCATAATTATGCAAAATGTGGCATTGCTTTTTATGTCTAGATAGACCCTGAGTAAAGATTAACCTATTTGTGCCTGGAAGCCTTATGAAACTTTTCAGATGCATGCGCCCCAGGGACAGGCTATTGCACTGTTGAAATGACTGGATTAGCTGGGGGCAGGGGTTTGCTTTGGTTTGGTTAGGGGGTGGGATGGAACAGGGTGTTGTTAGCCAAAGATGCTACACAAGTTTTGTGGCTAGATAACAAAATGGGGACGCAAAAAAAAAAGAATGGGAAAAAAAATAAACTCTACTTCTTATAGAAGCTATTAATGGTAGGAAATCCATGAAATCTGAAGTTTATTTATTCAATTTATTTTTTAAAACGTGAGACTGGGTAACTTTAAGCTCCAATGCATACACAGAATTGAAAGTATTTATCTTAAAAGTCTGTCTTGGAGAGATTGCAATTTGAAGAGCCCAATAGTCCCCCTATGTAGCCAGTCATTACACCTCTACAAGGAAGTGCTACATTGACACTTGCTTCTTGAAACCTAATCCAGAAAAACTTCAGTGCATGCTTTGATTTTAAACACCTAGATACACTGGGAAATACTTCAGAACGTGCTTTTGTACCATTTGGGACAACTTTGTTGTGTTTTGCCGTTCTTTCTGTGGATCTCAAGCTTTAAGAATCCTCTTAAAGCATAAATAATTTAGAATTACATCACGTGTCATATACGGTTTGCAGATGTCACGGTCCTCTTTGGCGTTGTCACGTTAGAGCACAGATGCAATGAGCTGCAACACAACACTCAAAATTCACTGTGTCTGAAGCAAAATATAAAATATGGTTCTATGCTTAAATGAATGTGAAACACATCAGCATTCCTTTAACTCTTAGCTATCTGCTAAAATGATTCTGACTTCATGATAATTCCTGATTTATTCTAGAACAAAAGCACTCCAAAGGGAATGCAAGGTGCTTACTTCAAATTCCAGCTTGAGAGGTTCTTTAGATCCGCCCTCAGCCAAAATTAGCTAAGTAAGTAGTCAAAAATAATGGCACTTGTGGGCATTTTCACAGATCCAAATAATAAATAATTTCTAGAAAAACTTCTACAGAGCTTTCTATAGAAGATAAGATATTAATTTAAATCACCGTTACAAGGTAAAATTTGTTTAGCCACTAAGGCTCTAAAAGAATCCTCTTCCTTCCACCCCAGGTCATTCCTCTCAATCGCACTTTTTGTTTGTTTGTTTGGGTTGAGGTGTTTTGGGTTTGGGTAAGAATTTCCAAACCTCAGTCTTTAGGTAACTGAGCTCCTCTCCGCTGTTCCAATTCTTAATCTCTTTCTGAGATCTGTTTTTCTATCTGTTTCCTTAAATCATTTAATGCATTATCTATGAGTTGCAAAAATAGCGCAGATTCATGAATTTTGGTCTATCAAAAGTTGTTAAGACTCCAAGTTTATTTGAAGACGCTCGTTTGGGTTTTTTTTGAACATGGCTTAGCTTTCAATTCCCCCTCTTTTTCATCGCAGGAATTCCTATCTCATGCTGCTAAAATGGTAGTTACCATCTATCTGTAAACTTAGCTGAAACTCGAGCAATGTACTTACCTTGCCACTCACTCTTTTTCTTTGCATCTCTTCAATCTGCTTTAATTATCTCTAGTATCACTTCAATAATATCTCAGACTCTTAGAGCCTATCCAGAACTGAAACACCTCTATTCAATAAAGCACTTGGACACGTATGTAGTCCATAAACTGTCTTCCCATCCTCCTCTTGTAACTGTGTACAAATTTTACTTCCCTTTATTTCAACCTCTACAATACATAGGCTCTTATACTATATACAGTCCAGGATTTCTACCAAAGCAGTGATATCAACAATGACTGACAGGATCTGTAATTAATCTATTCTAAAACAGGTAAAGATGCCGGATTTTGTCCCATCTTTGTAGTGAATCTCAAACAATGTATTAAAAAAGCGTTTTAAAGCTATTTGGTATGCCTTCATGAATGCAAATATCATCTGCTAAATCAGATAATTCTGGGAAATACATTCATCAAAACAAATCTATTATCACTAACCATCATTTCTGCTACAATTAATTTGAGTGTCTCAATATTGCAAATTATTTATAACCTTTTATGTTGAAAATAAAACCAAGAATTTATATATTCAGAAACTATGCAAGAAAATATTATATTGGAATTAAAAGTTCTCAATATTCCATACTTGCTTTAAAACCACACAAAAGTAAGAGTTCTAAAAACCAAATTAGCTATCGGTACTGTCCTCAAAAAGCCATTACATTTTGCAATGCAGCCAACAAAACTATGCAGTGACACTCCATAACACCCACTAAAAATCCTCCAAAGCCACACAAAAAGCAATATATTTTTAGTGCTTGAAAAAACAATGAAAACGTACATAATTATAAGCACATTTAACATTTTTGCTTCTTTTAACTGGCAGAAAACAACAGAGAGGAATGGAACCCAAGGCCCTTCAACCCCAACAAATGGCACATGGAGAGAGGCCTTCTGACACCATCAGGCAGCACTAAGCCCACTCTCAAAGAGGCTTCTGATTTTTCGATTTGAACCATCAAGGGCAACCTGTTCTACAAAGCAACAAGAAAGTAGTTTTGGCCCTCCTTTCTTCAAAAACCCAGGAGGGGCAGAACAGCATAAGCACTAACACTAATAGTAACGTGTTCTTTCTGTCTCAGTGGATGAGTTGAATGAGCAGCTTTCCCCTTCTCTCTTCAGTCATACAAAGCATTGCTGGGCTGAACGGACCTACCACATGCTACCAGTTCTTTCATTTTCAATCCCATAAAAAACAAAGCAGGATCATTCTCTCTCTCTCAGAGCTTTTCTTTTTTCCCCCAGTTTGTCTGATGAGTCATGGATTGTCATTATTTGAATTACACTTTCAAGCTCTTCACAAGGGCTAAAAATACATGCTTTTAATGAGAGCCGAGATTGACACAGTCACACAGCCCTCACAATTAGTCCATTCTCCCTTCATTTTGTTTTTTCAAGGCTTGGTGAACTGTAATTCTCTGTTTGTGACATCCAGCTCATTTCCACAGCAACTAATCGAATTATTCCCCAAATCTTTATAATAGAGAATAAGCAATAGGAAGGGATGAACTCCTAAGAAACAAGAGCGTCTCACTGTTTACATGCAAATGTCCATAGAAACAACCAAGTACGAAAGAAATACTAAGATACATAGAAACACAGTAAGTATAGCAAAGGTGTAAGCAATGTTTATACGTTTTACAGTATTTTACACATTCAGTAATTTCATGACCATACGTCTGATTCGTAATAACCTCAAAATGTGCTCAGTGCCAGTAACAGCTGATGCTCCAATACTGCGTGTTAACAACTGACATTGTTTATCTGTGCAGATTTAATCCTAGAGAGTAATCTTTATTTTTGACAGAGGAAACAGAAACCAAGGTGAGATGACAGCATTTGCCTTTCAGGACTCTAAGACAGGAAGTACTACAGCCAGCCACCACATACCATGGATCCCACAGACAGAGAAACTCGAGATCTAGGGTTTCTATTTTGGACTTTGAAAGAACTCTTCAGATTTGCTTCTTGCAATGATATCCTTGAAAATTTAAACACACAGTTACTGGCTTTTCCTAAAGGCTTAAAGATAATCTTTAAGGTCCCTTCAAACCCAAACCATTCCACAATTCTGTGAATCCCCTTGTATTGCAACAAAGGCCCAGCATCTGGGAGTCTGACTATAGAAGAACCATCTACATGTCTAAGAGTTTGTCTTTCTACATGTCTAAGAGTTAACGCAAGTCCTGATAACTACTGGCAGTGCCAGAGCTCTGATTAACCTCTCTTCCCCAGATACCTAAGCAGCCACTACCCTCAGTAGAAACACTGGAAACTTAGTGGCACAATCTAGAAAATCATGTGATTATCCTAAAAAAAGAAAAATAACACTATCCAGTATCAACACAACCAATTCAGTATCTGTATTGGACTGAACTATTCTGTTTCACTGCCCAGTGAGACTGAGTAAACATTAGAGTCTTCTCCATGTGCTGTGACTGCCTTTTCTCCCTATTCTCCCGATGAATCAGACGTGCAAGATGGTTGCAAGTAAACCGCCATCTTCTAAGTGAGGCCACCAAATGCTCCTGATGACAGGACAGTGTCCTATTCATTACTCAGCAAGCATGGCCAGTGTCTCTCTGTGCTCAAATGATGGGTTTGTAACAGCAACAACCTCTTCTAGTGTTTTATCTCTGAAGTCTGCGATCAATGCAACTTGGTACTACCTAATAAACTGCACCATCTTTTTCCTTCTCTAATTCTTCTAACATTTCTTCCGTAAGAGAGCCTTTTGCTGGTTATAATCCTTTTATATCAGAACTCCTGAACAAGTCAGATATCTTCTAGGAGTATCCTATGTTCTGCAGACAAATAAGGATGCTCTAAACAGCAAAGTATGTCCCAGTTTTGCCACCTGATAGTCACAAATTAATATAAATTCACAATTTTCCTCTCAAAACATGTCTCCCTACAGCTGGCATAGGTTCTGGTAGTCATAGACAGGGGACGATCCCTGAAATTAGCTACGTCATGAACATAATACTGTAATAAGATACTCAAAAAGTCACTCAACAGGAGCTGACTTTGTGCCACAACTGTGTACAAGTCAAATAAAGTTCTAGGAAAGCCATGAGTTCCTAAAAGATTGTTTTAAATTACAATATAAAGCAGCTTGAGAGGGACTAAAAGGATTCAAATGCATTTGCCTTTGTCAGCAAATAAAGTAATTCCTGAATAATTCAACAGGCCCTTTAAAGGAGGTCAGCACTCTGCATTGTCCCTTTCCCTAAACACCTTACTGTACCTTAAACAAGTTGGACGCCCTTCTTCAGTATGGGCACAGAAACAGGAAATAAGTTCTGCATCCACCTAAGTATCCTACCAGACTGCTGTGAGAAGGCTCCTCCTTACAGTTGTGGACAGAGTCAATATGACACTGTTTACCCTAAACAGGTTAACTGAAGAACTGACAGGCTGCTACTTGGGTAAAATCCCATCTGCTGGAGATTAAAGACTTACACCACGGCAGGAATAGTAAATATTTTAAGTCATTAGAAAGCCCATCTCAGGCATCCAGATTATGCTGCATGACTCTATAGTCTTCAGCTTTTCTCCTTCAGAGATGCTCAGCTTATCATACCTATCTGACATTCTCTTCAAGTCTTCACACAGAATTCCTGATGAAAGGAAAGAAATCCACTAACACTTCTGCAGCTGACATTGGTGCCCAGCTCTCCATTCCCCACAACAATTTCCTCTGTAAAACTACCTTCAGAGGCCAAGTCCCAACTACATCTGGTTAAACAAAAAGTAAACCCACATCTTTGTATCTTTTCTTTTCTGGATTTCAGACTAACATGAGTCATAAAGTTGAATTTAATATTTTCATTAGTGCAGACTGCATATACCTTTCCTTTGGACAGAGTTCAGGTTTTTTTACCAATAAAACGGACTAAAACCTAAACTTCCCAGGTGTAATATTTCTATGCCATTTTCTCTAAATTGTTGCAACACAGGATGTGCATGAGGAATTTAAACTCACAGTTCTTAAAAACATAAAAATAACAAAATAGAGATACCTGAACAAGCACAGTTCATAGTTCACCTCTTACAAGAGCTGAAGCAACTGCCTCACCAAACCCTTGAGTGGAACACCAGTTAATCTTAGAGAGATTTTTAGTCCCCAGTCACAGGCTCAGAATTAGGATTCAGACTCCATGAATCATCAACTGACCGCTTTTCCTGGCTCCTCCATCCCCAACAGGCCTTGCATGCAAAGAGGGGATCTCTCACAAGACTCATTATCCTTCTCCATGAAGTTCTCCAAGTGCATGGGTATTGAACAGGCAGCACTGGCAGACTCAATCTTTCAGCCCGTTTGACAGGCTCTGACAAAACTTTATGAGAACTTTACTTCCTCCATCTTTACCAACAGCACCAGAAACACCATATTCCTAATACCCAAAAACTGGGGTAAAACCATTCCCAATAATCACCAGCAATTTTTTCTCTCAGATTTCCAAACAGCCAAGAATAGCTGACTTTAGCAATCTGCATTCTTTGATGAGGCCCATTCCCTCATTAAAATTAGCACAATTCCATGCGGCACTAGAAGTCTGGGACTTTCTGAGAGATTGCGTAATGTGGCCCATAGCTGCTGGTGATCAGCTATGACTGAAGCTCCCCATAGGTTATCATTTATAAACATAGTAAAAGAAAACCCTTTCCATCTGTGAGGGCCACAAAATCAAACTGACCCAAGAGTCTCTGACAGCTTCATTCTGGACCAAAGGTTTTGCTGACCTTCCCGTTTCTCTTGAAAGATCTTGTTCACAAGTTCCTCCTTCATCTTCCCCTACAAAACTCTTACACTAGTTCCTGTGGTAGCTTTTGATGCTACATCAAAAGATGCTGCAGCTGCTGATGCTGTTCCTGTTCTCATAGCCATTTCAGTAGCTCTCCAACATCTATTTCTATCTTCAGGCTGTGACAGTCTGCCCAAGTTCTCCTCCACCAGCCTGGGAAAAAAAATCACTGCCAAAAGTTCTGCAAAGTCTTTTTCAGGCTTTCTCCTCGGGGCACATTTTGTTGACAAACTCAAAAGGACAACACAAAACCAAGCTATTTCCCCAGAGTGCACATGCTGCCAGAGCTCAGAGGTCTTTTCCTTTGCCTCTCTCTGCCTACTGAGGGAAATACAAACCTTTCTTCTGTCTTTTAAAGCCTAGCTGAATAATGAAACTGTCTTGCTTTAACTGTTTCTAATCTCTTCAATATTTGCTCACTCGCTTTTGGAGTAGGATCTTCTAAGCTCACACTAACATGATCTGGACTACAACTTTATTTAATAAAAAGGAGATTAAACACTCACTTAAAAAGCATTCAAAAACCTCTGCCCAAACTAATCAAAATTATCGCACAAATAATAACCACAATGAAGTTATTTACACCGCTCCTCTCTAATGTCCTTACAAGTCAAGCTGCTGTTAGGAGCAGCACAGAACGATGCAGATACCTGGTACTATAAAGTTTAGAAGAAAACTGTCTCTGCCTGGAAAGTCCTGTGTGTACTTCACCCTATGCAGTAACATTTTAATGCAGATAAAGTTCTTTACCTTTTCACCTTTTTTTCCCACAGCCAGAGTTGATCATAAAATCTAAAATCTAAAGGAGAAAAAAAAAAAACCCAAACCAAACCCCACAGACTTCTTTTTCCGAGTGCATGTATTTCCAATGAACCTTCAGGATTTGGTGTGGGTTAATTATTTATTGCTGTTATTGTTATTACTAATATTATATAATAAAAACCAGTTATTTCTGTTGTTTCTTTTCATGTATTCTTCTGAGGCATTTTAAAACCACAGGAATATCTAATGCAATCTATTTTCTACCATTGTCTCTTAAGCACAAGAGGAGAGGGGAGATTTATAATCTGACCACCAAGGACAACACAGAGGAACTGTCTTTGGAAATCATTGTTCTTCCAAAAACCACAGATACACATATTAACTGCAAAGAGCCAAGTATTGGGAAATACGGTTTTTGAGATCACTTAAAAACACACATTTCTTCTTATTATGGATCTTCTTTGGATTAATTTACTGGATATTCATCTACTGTAAAGTTCTGAGCGTCGCTTAGAGAGAAGTATTTTGTGATTAGGAGCAACAGAACTCATCTTCCTTTGCTTGTTCAGTTACGTCTATGGAAATCAGGGAATGCTGGTATGTATTCAGGAAAGAAATTTTACATTCACAGTTTGTGTCCACTGAACAACACACTTGAATAAAGCAGACAATAAGAATCATATTGTAAGTATCTGATGAAGATGACAGGCAGACAAGACACACAGCAGGAACCCCTCAATGGCATACCAAGGACAGCATCTGCACACAGAGCTAGGAGCAGGCCTTGTCTGTTTAACTGTACTTGCAATAGTGACAGGCTACCATCAAGCTGGCAGAAGATTAGTTAATTAATTAAAAGCAGAACTACACTGAACCGGAACAAACTGTGTTCCAGTCAGAAAGTGGAAAGCACATGTCCTTGCCACAGCAGTAGAACCCACATGAGGAGTTTAATGGGCTTTATGGAGGGCAAAATACACACATTTCTTTTGGCGACTAAAAAGGAGATTTAGGCTGAATTCAGACCTCTAAGCCCAGGACAGCTGTATCTATAATGTCCATACTCACCCAGCTACAATTCTGCACATAAAACCTAACTCTGGAAGTACTTCAGCTTATTATCTCTGCAGCTTGTATCTCATATTGGTTTGAAAATTCCTTTACATGACCAAAATTAACTGATGCAGAAAAGAAGCAGCTCATAGAATCATAGAATAGTTAGGGTTGGAAAGGACTTCAAGATCATCTAGTTCCAACCCCCCTGCCATAAGCAGGGACACCTCACACCGAACCATGCTACCCAATGCTTCATCCAACCTGGCCTTGAACACTGCCAGGGATGAAGCACTCACAACCTCCCTGGGCAACCATATAGCTGCCTCCTGACTTCTGTTACAGTCTCAAGAAGAGACACTTGATTTGCCTCTCAGAACCTGAGTGGACGCATTCCTCTGCTATTCACAGCAACCATAATCCTTGCAGATGTGACTGATTTCAGCCAAGTCAGGCAGCAACAGTCATCTTCATAAACCATGTGGAAATGAGACAGGCTTGCCTTCTAGTTAAGGGAAAGCTCAAATTGAGCTCCAACCTCAGAAGACTCAAACCCAATTTCTTCACTCCTACAAGTGTGCCCTGTCGGCCATACAGAACAGTCTGTCTTAGCACCCCTTCCAATGCTGGATCAAAACTAAGGCTATCAAACCAGAAAGGTGGTTTGTGCTTGTGTGGAGGGCAGTGGCTGGGGATCACATAAGCAAAACACTATCTCACTTCTGTAGCCAGCTTTGGTGAAGGGAATCAAGCTTGAAAAGGGAGCTCTGTGAAGGTTTTTTCTGGCCACCAAGCAAATATGCAAAACACTAGCAGGTGCATTTTAAAAAGAATATTTTCTGGTTGGATACGCACATGACATGCAGAACATTGACTCCTCTCCTAAAATTAAAGGGGCAAACTTTCTTAACCAAATTTACTCAGACTCCAAAGAGAAGCAGAAAGCAAAATATAGCCAGTGTTTAAATATTCCTACTGGTTAGTGCAAGACACCTCAGCACATGTATTAAAGGTATCTGTTTTGCATCAATAATAGTAGATGCTGTGAATCATCAGCACTTAGTATTTGAGCACGGCAGTGTGATAACAGAGGTGTGAGTGTGAACTTTGAATTCTATCCTGTGAGCTAATGTCAGTCTAATACTGCAACAGTTTAAGAATTTCCTCTCTTTACCATTCAGTATTACTACTTTTTATTTCCGCATCAAAATGTGTACATAATAATAGACCAGAAAAAAATTCTTTCTGTAGGTCTTACTGTTTGAAGTGCTACTGGTTTCTTTCAGTCTTATCTTACTGTCAAATACCTGCTTCAATTGACTCGGCTTAAAAAATAATCCCACATATATTTGTATAATGAACTTAGAAGAACAGTTCATATTTTAGCCTGCTGTTGTTGGGTTTGAGTGGCAAGGTTTTGGTAGTGGAGGGACTACAGAAATAGCTACTGCAAGAAGATGCCAATAGCTACCCATGCCCAATAGAGCAAACGCCAGCCAGCAGCAACACAGACCCGCAACTAGCCAAGGCCAAGCCTACCAGCAACAGTAACAGCGCCTCTGTATACAACAGTAGCCAGAGAAAAGAGCGATAATAGCTGAGAGAAACAGCTCTGCAGCCACCAAGATCAGTGAAAAAGGAAGGGGAAGAGGTGATGCAGTTATCCCCCATGGTGAAGACCATGGCGAGGTGGGCTGTGCCCCTGCAGTCCTTGGAGGCCTATGGTGGAGCAGATATCCACCTGCAGCCCATGGAGGACCCCATGCCAGAGCAGGGGGATGCCCCAAGGAAGCTGTGACCCCATGGGAAGTTAAAACAATGTTGTAATTTAGGTAAGATTTACGAAGTGAAGTCTTGACATCAAACTGAAACTCTAATGATCATTTTTCAATTATCCTGTTAGATGGGCAAAGAGGAGATTGAGAGCAGCCCTGTGGAGAAGGACTTGGGGGTGGTGGTCAATGAGAAAATGAACATGAGCCGGCTGCAGTGTGTGCTTGCAGCCCAGAAAGCAACCGTATCCTGGGCTGCATCCAAAGGAGCGTGACCAGCAGGTCCAAGGAGGTGATCCTGCCCCTCTACTCTGCTCTTGTGAGACCTCACCTGCAGTATTGTGTGCAGTTCTGCTGTCCTCAACATCAAAAGGACATGGAGCTGTTGGAACAAGTGCAGAGGAGGCAACGAGGATGATCAGGGGACTGAAACATCTCCCATACGAAGACAGGCTGAGAAAGTTGGGGCTGTTCAGCCTGCGGAAGAGAAGGCTGCATGGAGACCTCATAGCAGCCTTCCAGTATCTGAAGGGGGCCTAGAGGGATGCTGAGGAGGGACTCCTCATTAGAGTCCCTCGTAGTGACAGGACAAGGGGTAACGGGTTCAAACTTAAACAGGAGAGGTTTAGATTGGATCTAAGGAAGAAATTCTTTCCTGTTAGGGTGGTGAGATGCTGGAATGGGTTGCCCAGGGAGGTTGTGAGTGCTCCATCCTTGGCAGTGTTCAAGGTGGATGAAGCATTGGGTGGCATGGTTTAGTGTGCGGTGTCCCTGCTTATGGCAGGGGGGTTGGAACTAGATGATCTTGAGGTCCCTTCCAACCNAGCAGCAGTGATTTGTGTTATACCTTAGTTACTAAACTGTTCTTATCTCAACCTGTGGGAGTTGCATTCTTTTGATTCTCCTCCCCATCCCTCTGGAAGCAGGGGAGGGCAAGAAAGGGGGGGATGAATGAGTGAACGAGCTGCGTGGCTGGGTTTAAACCACGACATGGAGCCTTGAGCAACCTGGTCTAGTGGAAGGTGTTTTGTCCATGGCAGGGGGATGGAACTGGGTGATCTCAAGGTCCTTTCCAACCCAAATCATTCTATGATTCTATAATGAAGTGCTTTGAAAAGCTGAAAACATTTTTTTTTTTTTTTGGGTTACTTTTCAGTCAGATCAATAAGCTGATCCAAGTCATTGTGGATAGCATGGATAAAGGACAGGGAGCTGCAGCAACAGACTGTAAGTAATGTTTACTGGTCACCAGCACCCTTTTCAGTGGACTTGGGAATTGGACTTCATAATCAACTAACTAGCACCAAGAATGGTGGTTAATACAAAAGCAAGTTTAGTAGTTTGAAAACCAGTACAGCTGAGTATGTCAGGACTCTACTGCAGCTGGTTGTGTGCAGAACCAGTTCCTCCAACAAGGACTTCCAGTTTAAATGCATTGAAGGAAGCAGTTTGTCACCACTACAGGTATTAAAAACTGAGGTATGGAATAACTGGGTAAATTACCACGGAAAGATGTTCAGGTAAAGCCCCGACAGAATTCCCGTATCACTCCCTTTTACCAGCTTCTGTAGCACAGTATTTTCCAGAACAGACTAGAAAAATGTAAAAAAAAGTTTAATGCTTCTTTACAAATATACAGTACTTACATTTTTAGCAGTTACAAAAATGGCACATACTACAGAAACCAAAAGCTTCCTCTAACCTTTGGTACATTTCAAAGTTATTTATTTACAAAGAAAAATTACAGTCACTTTTCAGTGTCACATGTTTACATATAAGCATTTCTCAGTTGAAAAATATCTTGCAGCTTACCCACAGGCAGTTTTTGCAGTTTGAGCTCTGCACCCATCTATCACATCAAAAATTCTATCAGCCCCTGTTAAGCTGACATGACATTGCATTTTTATGTTTTAACAGCCTTTAGTTTGAAAAATATGTACAACCCATAAGGCTAAACTGATTCATGGCTGTTGAGATTTCATCTGATGTATTATATATCGTGCAAGGTTTGGTAAGATGACAGAGGCTACCTTTTTTAATGAGCTCAGTAGCACACGTTTTGACAGAGGTGATCCAATTTTGTCAGCTGGAGCATTCCAACTGTTCATGAAAGGAATTAAAAAAAAAAAAAAAAGAAGTCTAAACATAATTTTCAGGATGCTTTTTCACATTATGAAACCTTTATATTAAATTTTTCCTTTGCTATGTAAAATTCTTACCTAAGGTAACAAAGACCAACTGAGCACACTTTCCGAATCCTGTTCATTTCTGTTAGTTTTCCAATGTTGGATGTTCTCTAGATTGTACTTTCTTTAAACAAGAACTTAAAAACTTTCTTCTACCTGAGAACAAGTGTTTTCTTAGTCTGAGTGTACTTGAGAGTCTTAGAAATTAAAATACTTGCAATGAGAGAAATACAGCCGAAACACATACACAGTCTGTTTTTGACATACATTTAGGTGTGTATTCAAATGCTTTCATGCTCTGGTAATTTTCAGACTTTACAATTTCAACACATAATAGTATGTGAACTCAGCACAGTCTTCACTGTGCTGAAGGTAGTTTGGGACTACACGTTTACAACTGGTAGTTTTTGATTAAGACTAAATACTACCAGAGTATTAGCGCAGGTCAAGATTGTTTTAAATTGAGAAACAGAAAAAGTTTGCAGTCGGTAGCTGTGAATAGGATTTAAAAAGTGTCTTCCAGCATTACAGTATTTCCCTCCCCAAAACTTACTCAATAGACAAACTCCAAATTCAGGCATCTTTAACGTATGCCTGCATTCTGGATTTTCTTCGTGCAAGAGCTTCTTGTTTTTTCCTTTCAATCTCCTCTTGTGAACATTTTCTGGGGTTTTTTTCCACCACAGAGACTGTAAGTAAAAAACATGCATTAGGAGCCTTCAAGGTTGTTCAATATGTATTTTAACTTATCTGTTTTCAGTGTTTGAAGATCTATGGCAAAAGCACACTATTCTGACATACCAGGCACCCAAGTTAAAAATGGCTCATCTATCCTGTCCCCAAGGCAGGAAGGGGGGATAAGATGCATGACCTTTGTAGTGCTACCGATTACGACCTCCCAATGAAAATACTGGGATGCAGACATTTGCTTCAAGGAAATTTTACTTGGCTGCCCTTCAGGTGAACCTTGTGACATCAGGAGTCAACACAGGAGATGGCGATGGGTTAAGAACATTAAAGCTATCAGAGTGAAAAGGGCTCTACAATTTAGTGAGTTAGGCAGAGATATGGGCATGGAGATGGTATAGACACAGGGGTCAGATACAGTACAGGTGTCACACAAATAAAGCCAGAAAGGTTGAAAAAAGGTCAAAAGTAGCAATAAAAATTGGCAAAGGAGACAGGAACATGATAGCTAGCCATAGTATTTTATATGTTGTGATACAGAACTATAAATTCCCATACAATAAAATCCTGACCTCAGTGCAACCAACAGGAACACTCCCTGTACATACCAAGAATTTTACTGGTTTTACACACTGATTTCCAATTAATGTATTTTTAATAAGTAGTCTTTCAAACTGAATAAATAAAACAAAGGGTCTGTTTGCTTCTTAAAAGAGAGGTGTCCATGAAAGAATATTTTATCAGATTTTGAAAGCATTCGTTAACATCCATGTTTTTGTTACAGCAATGTCCTTCCACAAAAAATATTGAGGAACAGTTACTGTGTATCTATAAAGAAAATCTATACTATTCTTTGTCATTTCTTTATTCTCTAGAAAATTCCTGGGAATGACTAGTTATCTCCCCTCCCTTCCCCTTTAGCATCCAAAATTGCTACTTTCCATTTATCTGGTTCTTTGCTGAGGAGGTAAGAGAGATAACGTACTGATATGTCCAATAAAGCTGGCTGATATTTTGCAGGAATTCATTTTTTGTTGTTTTTGTAACACTGCTTCCTGAAAATTGAGGTTGGTAATAGTACACCAAAAAGCACATTTTACCAAAACTAGTATTGCTTAAAACTTCACCAAGCCATGAGATCAAGTAAAAACAGGACTGACTGGCACTTGGCTGGTTCTGCATTTCCATAGCAAGTAACAGCAGTGCACGGAGTATTACAGACTGTCGCCTGATGATGGAAAAGTGACTGACCTCTCCTCTAGGTGAAAGAAAATGTTAGTGTTTAGACTGATAACACATGAATATTTCACCGGCAGTTTCAGCCACAGAGCAAACAACAATACAGGTTAGGTTTCAGAACCACTGAATGATTTGAGGTTCCAGTTTCTAGGTGTACAATAGTAAAAGGAAATTGGCATCCTGCATGACCTGCTGCCTTCTTCCCCTGCCCCACCATTAACTGGGGTTTTATGAATCATGACTGAGATAAGTAACTTATAATGTTTTTCAAACTGAGCTGTAAATTAAAGCATAGAATCACACTACAACATTTAATAAATATCAAAATAGTAGTGTTTTCAAATATCAATTTAAGAATACGGCATGCTGAGTGCTGGCATCAGCATATATTTGATCCTAGTGATTCTGAGTGTCACTGGAGAGAGAACTGGCATGAAAATGGGAAAAAGTCTTTAAATCTAGGAATTGAAGAGATGCATCAGCACAGTTTTATTTTGGAGAAAATATTCTCCAAATTTTCATTAGAACATTTGCTAACACCTGAACTGAATTAAGTATTGACACCTATTCTAAGTTGCAATACAATATAAATATTTCTAACATTTGGATTACAGTAACAAGCAAAGCAGTATAAAAGTGATACAATAAAGACAAATACCTGATGTTGGCAGTGCAAAAGACTCTGAAAGGTGCCTCTTGAAAGGTGACTTCTTATTGTCAAGCCTGTTGTGCAAAGTCACATTCATCTGATTCTTGCTTCCTTCCAAAACCTGCAGAGTAATTCCAATGCCAGAATGACTCCCTGCCTTTTCAGACCCTACATGAAGAGTACCCTGAAAATTATTAGTCTTTCGGAACTTAAACTTTGAAGGCATAAGTGATGTTTTGTTACCAGAACTGTTACTTGGCATCTTCCCCATATTATACAAAGTATCTGGGCTGTCTACAGTTTTGCTACCAAAAATATTTACTGCATTAACAGGACTTACTTCAGAACCAGTCTCTCCTGCCGGCATAGAATTTGTCCTGTACCATTTTCCTGCAAGAGTCTTTGTAGTATCTTCAGAAGCAGCTTGATGGCAGTTTTTAGACAGTGTGTATTTACACTCTGTGGAAGTACCCGAGATCACAGTTTGAGGACTTGAGACATTTTTACAGTTCATGATGTGACCTGTTGTGGCCAGCCCATGTGGAACCTTTGACAAATTCCTACAGGAACCGTTTATTGAGAAAGCATCCTGTTCTGCATTTGTTTTTTGTGCCAAGAGATCGGGTAGTCCTTGTTTAGATGCTGGGAAGCTGTTATCAATATTTGATCTGGAATTAATACTGGTTCCTTGCATAATTTTAGCTCTTTCGTTCCCTTGTTTAACATCCTGGCTCTGAGTCTGCTTTTCTATATCATCACACACCTGATACAGCAATTCATCATCATCACAATTTGCATCCCATAGACTATTGGGTTCACAGAACATATCTAATATCTCATCAGAGAATTTTGGTTCATTCCAGTCATCAAATGATAGAGAACACTTCTTTGGTATTTCAGCTTGATTTAAGTGAGCTCCACTAGCTTGGTTAACCACTTTAGTTAGATCCTTAGGTTTCATATTTGTAGAAACACTGGATGATTCACAGAAAATACCATGTGTGTTATTCCCAGGTTTTCCAGACCACTGTCTATGAAGATTAGATCTTGAAGGAAAAACAGGAAGAGAGGCGTTTTTAGGCTGGATAGTTTCATTTCCATTCTTCACTTCAGATTGCAGTGAAACAGCTATATCATTCAAACCACGATTTTGGGCATTCTTCCAAACAGGATTTATTTTATCTGGTTTAGTGTTACTTTTGCTATGAAAGGGTGTAGTCTCTGTCTTTGAGTTTTGCATCTTATATGGTTTTTGTAAAGGAGATTTTACAGCATTCTGTGTGTTTTTACTAGGATGTTTCAAAGGTGAAAACTGGGAACTCTTAGATTCATGTACACTCCCCAAACAAGTAACTAAGTTGCAGCTACTTCTTTCCTTAGTTCTGCTGGCATCACTGAAACCATGCACAGATGGGTTTGTAAGAATTGGTAGTGCTTCTTCAGTACTTATCAATTCAGGATTTTGGGTTATTTGCATCACAAAAGAGTCATCTGCCAAAAAATCTGAATCCCAGTCATCAAAGTCATCATTAACTGCCCCATCAAGCTTACTGGAAGCCACCAACTGAGGCTTCAAAGGATGTTTTTTGGTCCGTATGTGATTATCAGATTTTGGAAGAGTCTGGTTCACACTTCCTAGTGTACATAGAGTATTGTTTTTATACACCTCTGAATTACAAGGTTGGGTGTCTTTATGTTGCTCAGGAAGGTGTTCGTCCTCCAAGGTGCGTTTATTTTCATGGAAACTATTATTTAAAGATGTATCTGATAGTCCTTGGCTCAACTGTCCACTACACTTCTGGGTAGGGCAGTCAAAAAGAGCATGAAGGGCTACTTCAGCCTCAAGGTCTACAGATTTCTGATTGCTAGATTGACAGGGGTCTGCAGCAGGCATACTGGTGCTCTGTCCAACTGGTTTCTGGGAGAGAACAGTACCTGTTTCAGAAACTTCAGCAAGGAGTGATTTCAGGTTCTTTCTATTTACTTCAGCTTTAGAATGATTTAAAGACTCTGAGGCAGTCTGGATGATGTCATGACCAAGCTTCTCTTGTTCTTGAACAGCATCCAGCTCTACGAGATTTTTATCAAATTCCTTAGCCAATTTCATGAGTTCCTCTTCAGGATTTTTTATTTTAAGATCTCTAGATTAAAAAACAAAACAAAATAGAAAGAAAGTCAGACCTTCTAAAAAGGTGTAGCACAGCTCAACAGAATGGCTGTATAAGAGAACTGTTCATTCTCTAGTTTTAATACATACTCCATCCCTGGCAGTGCTCAAGGCCAGGTTGGACAGAGCCTTGGGTGGCATGGTTTAGTGTGAGGTGTCCCTGATTATGGTAGGGGGTTTGGAACTGGATGATCTTAAGGTCCTTTCCAACCCCAACTATTCTATGATTCTATAATATGACTGAATCCCACCACTTTGAATGAACAGTTAACGTGCACTCTTTCTGGTAATTCCCAAGAAATACCCCTTAAGAAGAGATACCATGCCCAAAGTTAAAAACATTTTGGGTGCTAATGTACAGTTACATGGTTCACTATACATAAAGGCAGACCACATAACTTTTTTTAATGAAGGCCCAGCTGTGATGGCCAAAACAAAACTGTAGTTTACCTTGTACAACTTAACTTTGTCCTAGCTCGCACTTTTACTACTCCAGGTGTACAGGGAATAGCATCCTCACCAATCCATGTCCCTAAAAGGGAGTCTTCATTACAGCCTGCTTTTTCATCCTGAATGATTAGATTTGTAATGTTTAGCAGTTTGATTTCAGATAAAGATTGGCCTAGACATACACCCTGCATTAAAGTTGCTACATCAATTACACTGGATCAAATGTGTTGAAAGCCACAGATAGGAGCTAAACCAATACAAGTTCAGTGAGATTACTACAATATTGTCTACTGATTACTGGATCACTTTAGTTATATGGACTTAAGACAGGAACTTCAAATAAAATAACTGAATTCTACTTTGGTGCTCAAATCTAATACTCTATTTACTTCAAGTTTACACATAATCTGCAATATTCACATTACAAGCTGTGACCTAGTTTACTTTAGTGTACTAATAAGGAGCCGGTTCGGATACATGGTCTTTAGCCACATAAACAGATCAGAGAATTTGAAAGAAATCGTATTCTGTATACTTCCAGGAAAAAAACCTGACTTCTTCCATTACAACTCATTTATACAAGGAACTTTTAAACAAGGTCTAGAAAATGAAGTTTAGAAATTAAGTGGAGTTGTTCCAAAACTTCAAAGTTGAGCCTTGGATTTGAATTCTGAAATTGTAAGAGATACAATACTGCAGTGGTAAACTGTCTAGAGGGCCAGAGCCATGGGATGTAGGAAATTACTGCATGTAAGCAGGCAAGAGTAATTTGAACTTTACCAGGGTAGTCTGATGTAGGTTTTCTTTTTCCTTAGATTTTTTTTTAATTATTATTTTAAGAAAAAAGAACATAACCAACAAATACTCGAAAATCCTGGTGTTATTTGTGTCTATGACAGTGCTGTAATCATGTAATCATGTAAAAACAAGGAAGTAGCATCCCTTACCAGTGATTTTCTAATTCTTACATATACTTTCTCACAAATATGCCAAATAATGAATACATTTAAATTGCCCTGTCAAATAGGCATATTCTGCAAGCTAAATAACTGTTTTAGGAATGACATGTTATCTTCTTGCACTTAATGAAAAGCAAAGAATAACCCAGTACTTTTATTTTCACTTTGCAGGCTGTGGACATCAGGTTCACAGCAAAAGGGAAACACCAAGAACATACATATAAGGTAAAAAAGCAAATTATGTAGAATAACAAAACAATGTTACTATGTTTATATTATTGTGAAGCTTCTCAGCTCAGTCTTGTTCTTGTACTTCAGCATTTAAAACCATTCAAAATGCTTAAAAATAACTGCTAAGTAAGCCTGGTATGTGAAGAAACTCTTTACTTTTTAACTGGAGAGTGATTAAGGATAAACACACTACTGTAACTGAACTTGAGCCTTCGCTAAGGCTGTAGCACTAATCTGTCTGATGACTGCATATGCAGAGTAGTGTTTTAGTAAGAATTACCTGAGGAGCGATACGATTCACAATGTCTGAGATTTCTACTGCACATCTACTGGTTGACTGTTTGGTTTTTCCAGTGCCTACGAAAACAAACAAAAAACCTCTTAAAAAACTGCAAAAAAATTCAATTTATAAAGTGCAGTGTATGTCAGATAATTCAAATATATGTGTTAAAATCAGAGCTTAGCACTACATTGAAAAAAATATGGGTTATTTATGGCTTTTTAACAAAACCAAACAACCTACCCATGATGTTGTAAGGAAAAAAGGGACCTTTTTACCAAGAAATGTGGTAACTTTTAGTGAACTACCTGCTGTGTGCCTCAAATAGGCACGCTGAAGTCTGGATTTTATTAACATTACCTAGTCTGTGAGCAATTGGTGAATGAGGATCCCAAAAGATTTCTTGCTGTACGTCAGTGTCATTAACAGGAGAGCTGAAAGTAGGTATTCGGGATTTCCTACTCAACGATCTCTTTGGTGTTTTATGCAAACATGACTCTGTGTGAACAGGGAGATGATTCTCATTAAAAACAACAAATAAAAGGCCAAAATAACTTAAAACATAAAACAGGAGAAGGTATAAGATGCTTTAGGAACTTTAAGTTAGGAAAATTGACACTCATTAACATTATTTAAAATAGGAATATTGTTCACAACTATACATTTGATGTAGAGTATGACTCTTATCTGTCAGTTACACCACCATATAGGTAACAGGGCATTACAGCTCTGACAGCTGTACACTCAATGCCTGATGTAAGGATGAGAATTGTCAGTTCTGCTACTTGAGAGGATACTGATTTCATCTTACGTGGAGATATGTATACATATATGGGAGAATCTTTTGTATTCTCGCGTGCTCTGTGTCTTTCACCCAGATTCTGATTTGGGTCACAACTTTAATGGGCCCCCAAACTGTTCTGGGTCACAACCTACCTTTGTCTATACTCCCCCCACTGGGCCAGTCAGCTAGGGCTGTTAAAAGCAGTTACATAGCTATTTTAAGCCAGTTTGTGGCTGTCTCGCATCACTAAGTGAACTGAACACAGTGTCTGAAGCTCAGCTCGTCACCCCTGCCCTTTAGAAATGACGTTGCAAATGCGAAAACCTACAGAAATGATTTTAAAAGATGCAATTGCTACGTGAAGCATCTTAGGAGACACTTTGCACTTCAGCACTTGGCACAGCCAGGCTTTATCCTCTCCTCGAGTGGATTAGCGTCCTCAGTCAGCTCAAGTATCTGCCGCGGGAAGATGCTCTTCATCACTCCTTGACAAGAAGAGCCCCTTCCCAACGCACGCAGGCGGGGAAGGGCGGGAGGTTCCCCGCACCGGCCCACTCATCACAGTCAGGGCCCTCCTCCCCCGCGTCTCCTGGGGTAGCGGCCAGGACAGGGCCCCGGGGCCGCTCCCGCCGTACCTGCAGCGCCGCGCACCGCCGCCTCCCGCGACGGCCGGGGCGCCTCCCCTGCGGGCAGGCTCGGGCCCGCACAGCCTTCCGCGCCGCTTGCCGCGTCCTCTACGGGGGGCTCTGCTAGGGCCTCCGCTGGGCGCCGCCGGGTGAGCTGCTCCTCGCCCCCGCCGCTCCGCCTCCTCAGGGCGGCGGGCTTGAGGCAGGACCCCTTCCGCCGGCTACCGGGCATGGCGCGGGTTACGACAACACCGCCACATCCACTCCACCGGTGCCGCCATTTTGGTGGGGAGCCCGCCGTGCCACCGCCGATTGGCCGCCGCCTCGCCGCTTCGAGCCGCCATTGGCTTTCGCGCGGCGGGGGCGGGTCGGCGGACGCGGCAGGGAACTGCAGATGGCTGGGAGCTGGGGCCGCTTGGCCCCGCCCCCGCTTGCCATGAGGTAACTCGGCTCGGTCCCGCTGTCCGTCAGCCGCCCGCCCCGGTGCTGTGAGGGTGGTTCTTGCTCCGAGGGCTGCCCTCGGTGTCAAGCGTTCAGAACCCGATGTACATTAGTTCAGTGAAAACACGTCTAAGCGTGCTGCAGCCTCAAGGGCTGGATGTGGTTTCCAGTGGACCCGGGCCACCTTCCTACCCGGGGGTGACTTCGTGTACCTGAGATGCCTCGTGTGCTTTCAGAGTACCTCGTCTCTGAGGTGATCTCACATTCTCTATTCGTTGGTGGCTCCTACCCCGCACTGGCCGCTGCCATCCTGCCAGCTCTGTGGCAGTGTGGGTCTCTGCTGAGGTCCTTGGGACCCAGGGAAAGGTGTGTGGTGAGTGTCCTGAAAGAGAAAATAAACTCAGACAGGCATAAACCATTTCAACCTGTTATGGAAGTTGGGGCTGGCAAAGAGAGACTTACAGAAGCCAAAGCTGGTAGGTAAGAAATTAACGTGAGGTCCCTGAGGGACTGTGATATTACATCATTATTTAAAACAATATAAATGTAAGCACATGTATGTATTACATCATAAGGTGGATATTTCCTCCATGAGCCACTAAAAGTAAATGTATACACATACCTACTAAGCATATAAGGTCAAGGAGTGACCTACTTGCAGAGGTCGAGTGAACTACTTGTATATTGGTTGCCTGCCTGGTTTTCATTTAATTGATTTGGAGTACTTTGGGATCACACTTCATTTATAAGATGTGAGCAGTGGATTTCACTCTGGGTTCAGGAGTATGAGAAGTTTTAAAGTCACCAAAGAGTGATTCCCTGAGCCATGAAACCTTTTCTTTCAACCCAAGGCCTCAGGCAAGCAGCATGTTTTTCCACTTCTTCATTCTCATGAGTGTTATTAAAGTCAATAGAAGACTTTTTAACAAGGAAAAAGCAAATTAAGTACTATGCATTAAGCAGAGAAACTTACATACACAGAGAATCACAGTTAATCAAAGTTGTGGCATTTGAATAACCAACTTGTTTATGTCATACCTATCAAATATAAATTGAAAAAAAGACTGAAAAAATGGGTCAAGAGTCAGGTTCCAAAATCAAACATAGATGTCTGAACACAGCTACTGCCTTATAAGCATATGAATATGGGTAGATCTGTGCATAGTTCAGTGTGGTGGAGGTATGCATGACATTTTTGAACACTGACTTGCAGCACAGTAATTAAAAGCGGCAATGCATCACACAGCCACAGAAATGGCTTAACTGGACTCTACACCGTAGACACAATGTAGGTAACTTGCTCATTGTTTGCAGTTAAAATGGATGATGAGAAGACACTGTCTTTTTACAGTGGTGGTAGTTAAAATTTGAGGGCTAACACAATTTGTGGGATAACAAAGCATTGAAATCAACACACTTTCTAGAAAGCGCTACTAAAATCTTGATGTCTCTTACCACTTCCTCTTAGCAGCTGGGTCCTGTAAAGTGGTCTGCTTTTATATTGATTTATGTTAAGAATAGTCTGAATTCATGGTCATTGATAATTAAAATTAAGCGACCTTTGCCATATTAACTGAATGCTATGAATTTTGCAGTGCCATCTTTGATTTCTTTCTCTTAGCTCACTGTTCACTAACCTCATTCATAAAATGTATTTGCCACAGGTCTTTCACACATTGGAGAGGTTTTACTCATACAGGTAAAAGTGTTTTGTTTTGGGTTTTGGTTCTGATGGTTTTGGTTGGTTTTTTTGGTTGGTTGCTTGGTTGGTTTTTTTTTTGGTTTCATCACCAAAAGTTCACAAAAGAAAATAAACTGTTTATACAGAAAAGCTGATCAGGTTCATGGTGGAAAACAAAAACAAAAAGCCACAACAAAAAAACCCAAGCCAACACCACTTTCTTGATGAATAAAACTGTGTATCTCACTGCAGCTTAAGAACTTAGCTCTGAGCTGATGCTGTTTATTAAGTTAAGAAATGTAGTGGTAGAAGTCTGTGATGTTATGTTGAAGGGTTTCTCTGTAGAGCTGTAGCCTCAAGGAGGAGGGAGTTTGTGTTCCCTTGTCATGGTACGAGCAGCTGGATCAATGGCTAATTGTGGTGAGGCAGTGTTCCAGGGACTTGCAGCAAACTCCTGGTGCTGCAGTTGTGAGTCCTACTTTCAAATCAAGAGGGATAAATAATGAAGGAGCTTGAATGAATAATAAAGTTAGTTCAGTTTTTAATAGTACTGTAAACTGCCCGAGAACTTTACACTGTGTTTTATGAGATGAGGATGTAAAATCAAATTAAAGAAATGTGGAAGATCTGAGAAGTTTCCTGAGAATTTCCTGTAGGTGTAATAAGACCACTGAAAATAAGAGTGAGAAAAGGCTTCTTTTTAAAGTCCTTTGAATACTGAGTTTTAGAGTGGTTTTATCTTGGAAAGGGTATGTATCATTAGTGAGAGTTACTTATTTTCAAAGTATCTAACATTGCATTAATACAACTAACAAAGAGAAGTGACTTTATGTTACAGTTCATCTTTCATTCTTGTTGGGGCTGGAAAAAATGTAAATCAGTAATAGTGATTTAAATGAAACACCAAGATTTGTGAGATGGTAGAGGTTATTATAAATAATGAAATTATTTTGACAAATGCTGCCTTTTTCCAGAATGTTTTTAAATGCTTCCTTATATTTTTAAAATGAGGTATCCTGGGCTTTTTTGTTCCCAAGCTGCATTTTCATTTCAAATTGATTTCTTTTAAAGGACTGAAAGAGAAGTAAAGAAAGCGTACACATAACACTCATAATTTGTCTCCAGTGGAAATATGTGCATGCATTTTGATCACCTGGGGCCAGGTGAAAAGATATATCCTTCAAGCCATATGTTCCTTGGATAATTTGTTTTTTTAAAATAGTGTGGGTATAAACTCAAAAACTAAGTATAATTATATGATACTTTAAACATAAATATGTTTTCTCCTAGGGAAAGAAAGTTAAATAAAGAGTATATAGAGCTGAGTAGCCACCTGTAGTACCTACCTAAGGCAATATGGTAAACAGGTCACAGTCTCTTTGCTTGTGCAGTTAGACTCCTGGCAAGACAGGTATCAAGAAAAGTTTTCTAAATGTGTGAGGACCTGCCTACTTCTTTGTGTACTAATAGCAAAACACAAGAACAAAATCTTATCTAAGATTGTGCACTGCTGTGTTTAGTCTACAGTTCTGTTAAAGTCCTCAGGAAATTTCAGTGGTCCCATGAACAAGACTCTGGCTGTGCTTCCTTGCACAGTGCAGACTTCCCTCAGCCTTGCCATGTTTCTGCAGAGTGTGGCTCAGCAATGCTCAGAGGTGTACAGAGGGACAGGAGGGGTAACTTAGGTGATGACTCCTTCTAGCTGGGTTTACCATTCAGAGCTGGCTTGGATGTTTCTCTGCAGTACTGCCTCATACCCTGGTATGCCTGGCTTCACATCTGTCGTAAGGATGTAATAGTACTTACTGCAGCATGGGTTGTCCTGGGGATAACTGTGAAGCCATTGGATACCACAGTGAGGGGAACTATATAAACAGGAATAAATTTAGATGCTTAATGTAAGATGCATTTATAAATACAACCCTGTGGACCCAAACAAAAATAAACCAAGACACCGGTATAAAACTCAGCTATGAAAGTAGAATGTTCTAGCCACAAATTTTTACCTTTTTTCCTCTCAGAAATCCTACTCATCCATATATTCTCTTAACAAGCCTTGGAGTGTTTACTAAAATGGAGCACTACATGATAGCAGATAGTTTATACATGTTAACAACAAGAGATGAGTGTTTTGTTGCTTTCTTTGGGGCCTTAGGAAAAAATGAGAGGGTATCTGAAATGTTAGCTTAATGGACAATAATTTTTTCCATCCATAGGGGAACACAGGCATCATGTGTGTATTTTTGCTTTTATTAATAGCATTTTGATAGCACAGTTATAAAGCTTGTCCTTCGCTTGCCTTGAAATATTATACCGACTTCACTTATTACAGAATGTTGCTTTAATTTTCCAAGGTGAAATGTTCACAGAGCACAAACTGGTGAGGAAAATATGGCCAAAACAGTTACATCTACCTTTATTTTTAAAGTGCTGTCCAGAAGGGCTTGCAGCAATTTTTGCTGATGCATAAATTGACCTAGACAGTAAATGATACATGACCTTAAAAATATCTGAAGTAGCCTTGCTTGAGAATTTTTAGTAGAGAGTTATTAAATGTCAGAGTAATTTACACAAACATAGCCTAGTTTATGCTTTAGCTTTCTCTTTCCCTCTTTCTCTCCACTATGCCATCTGAGAAACATAGAAGCTTTAAAAATATTTTACATATATCTCTTTTTTTTTTTTTTTCTCATCATAGAGGTTGATCTTATTTTATCACACTCAGAAAATTTAATCAAATGTGAGACTATAGCGTAGTTCACAAAGGCCCGATCCAGCAGAGCACTTAAGTACCTGCATAACTTCATCGTGATGACATTTTCCATTGCTCATTAACTGGCATTTAAAGGAAATTTTCCATTGCTTGGTGTCTGGGCATTTAGAGGAAATTGTCAGCCAAAATGGGTGAGCCATTTAGAAGAATTAGGTCAGGCAATGAACAGCCTACAAGTCACAGAGGTCCGTAGGGAGCCCTGGAGGTTGTATGTTGGAGATCGCCACTGCAAGGGCTTTCTATTAGGTATTTATTATAATCTAGGCTTAATTCCACAGCTGTTCTCCAGTGCTCAGGGTGAACTGTATTGAGGAGATGAGTGATGGTTGTTCAAGGCTGGGGAGACCACTGCTTGTAGAACTTACGCCTTAAATCTTAGCTGGATCAGTTAGCTTCAGGCACTGCTGCCTGGAGGCAGCTCAACAGCTTCTTCTGGTACAGGTACAGTAATCTGACCATCTCTGCGTTGTGCTGGCTCGCACTAGGTGGGCTTGCACCAAGGAGTGGCCAGGAGGAGTCTTGAAGCAGTCATCTCCCATCCACTCACTTAAGGCTACATTTGGCCTTGTGCCAAGGAGCTTTCAGACCTTTACACCATTTTTCAGTCATGTCTGTAACTATCATATGTACATCTTGGGTGATCCTCCCAGCTGAAATGCACCCTCTTTTACCTTATTGTTTATGCATGAAAAGGAGATTTAAATAAGAGATCAAAACCAGCTCATAGAAATTACAGCAGCAAGGTTTCCCTTTCCCCTTTCCCCTTTCCACTTTCCCCTTTCCCCTTTCCCCTTTCCCCTTTCCCCTTTCCCCTTTCCTTTCCTTTTTCTCCTCTCCTCTCCTCTCCTCTCCTCTCTTTTATTTTTATTTTTTTTAATCAGTTGATCCTGCTGTATTACAGCTTGAGGCTATCAAAGAATGAGAAATAGGTTTTCTGCTCTGCTCTCTGAGTTCCTGGAAATTTTTATCCCTTGTAGAAAAACAAGTCAGAGGGTTCTTTAAAGAACAGTAAAGAATAGGTTTCCAGCTGGTTTGGTAAGCCTGACAAATATTAATCTACTATACATCCTATAGATGATTTCTTTCATCAGTGACAAAAACTGACCTGCATTTGAGATCTTGACTTGCTAAAATTCTCACATGCTACAGTGTAAATCAATGAAGTATTTTGCGAGCTACCAAACACAAAGCAGTGGATGGCCAGAGAAAACAGCATTTTGATAAGTGTTCTGGAGAAGAAAATAGGCACTGCTTATTTATTGAAAGTAGGCTTAACTTTTGATTGATACATCTGTTCTGAGAGAATATTTAGCCTGAAGTCCTGAATAGCTTACTGAAGAATCAGTGATCAAACTAGTATGAAATTCTTCAAGTGCAGTCATTTTCCGTTTGTCTCCAACATACCAAGTGATTTCTGGATAGACTGTTTTCGTGTCAAGTGTTTGTAACTTGCAGTTGAAAAAACAATTTCTATTACCAAAGTGCCTTTTTTTGAGGCTTTTGTTTTATAAATTCTATACATTATCCTTTGAGCCTGTATCCCATTAACTGTAAGCCACAGTTTATATGGAAATGCATAACAATGAAGCCTGTCTGTTCCATGTGCGTGTGTGGCTCTTGTTATACAGCATATACTGCTGCTGTTTTTAATGTTGGGGTGATTGGAAGTTACTTTCTTCTAAGAATATTTGTCATCTCTGCACAGCAATTTGAAGTTTCCGACCAGTACCTGATGCCCACATTATAGGACCTAGCTGCCATTAGTGGTTTCAGTGACAATACCAAGCTTGGAGGGGATATGAAGGCTTGCCCCCATGTCACCTAGCCCTAGTTAGTTGTAGAAATGAAGCAAGAGAAAAAGTGTGTTTCTGATGCCTTACTTGTTTTCTGGTGGCACCATTTCTTCTCCTAGAGCTGTTGGTTCTGGCACCTTCCTCAAGCAGGAATGAGTTCCAGGCCCAGGGTAATTTCCAGTTTGATATGCAATGGCCTGATAGTCCTCATTCATACAGTGAGCAAACAAGTGCCCAGATAAGAATTAGACACCCTTTTGATTATTAATTTTTTTCATTTATTTTCAGATGGCTTTTCCTTTTGTCGTATTGTTCACACATAATGCGTCTGACTCTTCCTATGTCACACTACATCTTTGCAGTAATTTCCTGCACTGTTCTGTCCCTCTGGATTTTACAGCAGTGGATCAGAAAAGAAGTGCAAGCCCTAGCAGAAATAATAAATCCACTGCAGGTCTTGAAGGTACTCATTTCTGCAAAACAAAATACTGCCTCAATTCTGTTATGGGCTAGAAGGAGTGATCAAAGTGAAATACATTCATTGTGGAATTGGTTTGCAAAGCCTGCTTCTAAACCATTACACACTCTTTCTAGATTTCTTTTTTTTTTCCTGTGAAAGTAAATAATGCTGTTGTGTCCAGCCTGGCCTGGAGCACTGAGTCCCATGCAGCTCTCTGGAAGTTCAAGGATTCCTCCCAAACCAGGCCTGTGTCATGAGATGGGCAGGGAGGCTGTTGTTAGCCTGTCAAAGGCATCACTGGATAGTATGAATCTGGATAACACATAGGACATCTGTGAGGGGCTGCAAAATGTGCTACTTATAGGTTGTGCTGGGAACTGTCCATATAGTTACTGCACTGGAGTGCTGGGATTCACGGTCATCTCCCATTTGCCGAATCACTTGGACCACTCAAAAGCCTGTGGCATATATGCTGTGCTTCCAACTGGAAGGTTGGGGCAGTTGGTCATCACTGGAGTAATCTGACATTTGAAAAAATATTTTAGGAACTGTCCTACAATTACAGATATTTCTAATCTATGCAATCTATCTAATTAGGTTCAACCATGCCCAATTCCTTGTCTGATTGCCTGAGCCTTTCCGCTTAACCAGTCAGGTTTATTCAATAAGGTGTCCTATAATGCTATTTCCTTCCTTGAGAGTATATGTTATCATTCGTGACACAGACTTAAGAATCCCTCCACTTTTTTCTTATTTTTACATTCTCTGTCTCCACCGAAAAGCCCTGTGCTTTAGTTAGGAATCACCTAGCTGAGGAGAAGCTTAGGTGAGACGTTGGATCTCACTATTTTTATTTTTAAGTATCTAGAAGATTCTTAAGAGACACAGAAATTATAGAGTAGGCACAATATAGGTAGAATCCCCATAAACTTAATACAAGTTAGTTTAAATTGTAGATTCAAATAGTTAACAAGATTGGAAAGAATAAGAAATTAATACAGTTGCACAGGCAGTTGACTCACTGTTATTGTCATTTCCTTTTGGCTTTGGTCATGGGGATAACAAGGTAAGAAATAACTTTGTTTCCTTTTATTGATTCGTTTGATATTTGAAATAAAGATGTTCTTTTTTTGTCTGAACAAGTCTTTTGTAAGTTAATATTATGTTAATTAGAATGGATGTCTTCCTGAGCCTTATTTTCTTGTTCATTTGATCTAATTAGCTGATTAATTTTTAATTGCCTACTGAGACATTTTACCATACTGTGATTTGTGTTTTACCTTTACATTTGGAAAACAATGGTATGCCTAAAATGACTCTAAAGTATTGTATTGAGGTATTTCTACAAAGGATAATTGCAAATTATGATTTCTTCCTGCTTCCTAATTTTAGTGCAATCTACTTTGAGTTAGCGCTCATTAATCAAAAAGGTTTGCATGGTGTGGAGTAGCAAGAAGGTATTTCAGTTAGGCAGGCTTCACAGTAGAGGGTCTGTGACTTGGTGATCAAATGGAAATGAAGTCTCTTGGCTGTGTGTAAATACTGCAGAAAACACTTCCCAACTTACAACATACAGTCTTTGTCTACACAGTAGCTTTCTGAGATTCTCAAACTGAATTCATTAATAAGCTTAGAACTAGAAGTATAAAGTTCTAATAAGGCCAGGTGTTGATTAAAACTTATTTTTTGGTGGTGGAAGATAAATCACAGTTCTTAGCAAGTTATTTCAAGTTATTCCCAGAGTGTTTAAAATCTGCACCTCATTCTTAGACTGAATTAGCCTTGCTGTAACTTCTAGCCCTCGGATGTTCTGCCTTCGCCTGCTAGATTGAAGAGCCCTCTATTATCAAATTTTTGTTCCCTATGGTAAGCACTTGTAGACTGTGATCAAATCATTCTTTAACTTTCTCTTTGGTCAGTTTACTGATTGAGCACCTAAAGTCTCTTTCAGTAAGTCATGTTTCCTAATACTGTAATTGTTCACCTGGCTTCCTCACAAGCCATGGAATTTTTTAGTCTTTCTCCAAACAGTACCATGAACCCAGTTGTTTCACTGATGCCAAATCACATAACCTCCCTACTCCTGTTTGTTATTGTTTCTACATGTGGTGAACATAGTACCTTTTTGCTACTGCACTACTCTAGAAATTCACAATAATCGGGGTACTCAGCATGGCCTCTGTTCCCAAATCCTTAACCTTCTCTCTACAATCTCTTTCTCCAGTGTAGAGTACTTCCTCTTTAAGTCTGTCTCATTACACTCATTCCTTGATCCATGCCCTTCCTGTTGACTATACTGAAGTGCATAGTGTCTTGTCACTCTAACCTAACCCAACCATCCTCATTATTTTCCATTTTCTGGTCATCTTCAATATTGTGAAAATGGTATTTTTTTTAACAAAAATGAAAGATGGTCCAGGAAGCAGTAGCCGATTCCAATACCAGTGCCTTGTTCCCCGATCATGTCAAGATGGCTTACATGCGTCTGCTATGTAGTTTTTAAGTAGCTTAAGATGCCATTCTGATTTATCACATCTAATTCTAGCCATCCAGAAATTAGCTTCTAATGGTTGGTACTTTTCTGAGCTCTTAATAGACAATGGAGGGAGATGGAGACCTTCAAAGAAAGATGTAGTGGACTTATCTGAAAAGCCATAATTCACTTTTCAACAGTACCTTTTTCTTTTCATTGACTATAATGGGAACACAGAGAAGTTAAGAGAAGGTGCTGAAGCTCTAATTACCATGGATGAATCCCATCTCTTATGCTTTTTAGTTTTTTGGTCAAACTATGGTGTGTTACCAAGCCAGTTATCTTACAGGCATCCATCAAGATGGTTGCCTTTAGCAGTCCCATTTGTAATCACATCAGAAAATGATATCAGGTTAGCTTAACAAGATCTGTTTTCCAGAAACCCATGTGGATCAGCTTTAATTAGATTATTCCTTTTAGTTCCTTATCAAGTTAGTTATCACTTATATGCCTCTTCTACTTTTCTATCAGATCTTTTTATCAAATTCCTGCTTTTTCCACTTTTTGACACACATCCAAATTGTGAAAAATCTGAGGCTCTGATGTCTTAGATTTTTTTATTTATTTCCCCTTCTCCCATCTGCATCAGGTAGACTTATCTGCAGTGCTCCTGCACTCAATCAGTCAGTGGTAGTCATCAGTTAGGATGACACAGTTTTCTGTCAGATCTTTCAGAAGTCTTTACCATGCAGCCTGCCCATGTGGTTAAGTCCTGCAGTCTTCCCAGTGGAGGATGAGGTAGTGGGCTTTTTGCTTTTTTTCAGTTTTGGGGTTTTTTTAGGACTTGAAGTGAAAATTTTCATAGATCTGTTGGATTGTGCGTTTCTCTTTCCAAAATCACATGTTTTAAAAACTTCTTTTTAATATCTCAGGAAGACTTACCATATTTACATTCTTCTTCCTTGTTCCTTTTTCTCTATAAAAGAGACATCCAGAAGTAAACAGGGAGACCACAGCGTCCCATTGCCCTGTGACTGCAGAGAGACTAACAGGGCTGAAGGGAATGAGCTTGTACTGCACATATGGTAAGAGATTAAAAGTTTTTTTTTTTTCTTTTTTTGATGTAATATTCCATGAGGAAAATGCCCTGGAATAAGGATTTCTGCCTCCAAGTAAGAAGGATGCTTGTAGAACAAAAGCAGTAGGAGAAAAATGTACACAATGGTGTTTTCCTGGACAAGGAGACACCCCAAAAGCTTGAAGCTCTACCAGACAGGCAAGAGAGATTCTTGCAAGAGAGTTCATTCAAGTAAACATTTAATTAGAAAACTATCAGTGGCATTTCTTAAAATATGTTAAGCTACCTGGTATCAAAGTGGTAAACTGTAAAGGCAAGTCATTGCCCTGCTGTCCAGCTTCATCCTTCTGCTAGACTTTGAGTACCACCTCAAAAGACAGAAGGTCTCGTATTTAATTCCAGACACCCCTGTTCATCAGTTAGGGGGATGTGTTGCCAGTGTAGTTGTGGATCCTTTCACAAGATGCATAAGGGTTTCTTGTGCCTAACTGATGCTGGAATGCACCAGTTACAGGAATCATTTATTTTCTGTAAAGACAGATTAGAGAAATAATTCAATGATCTGTCCTTCTTCCTGGGTAATCCAAGGACAAATTCAGCTGGGAAGGCAAGATAGTGTTACCTGACAATAATATTTTCTACTAATTCTGAGTCCTAATAAATATCAGGGGAGCAGTTAATGTCTAGTGTGACCATCCCACTCGTGGAGGTTAGTTTGCCTCAGTTGGAGATATCTGTAATTTTATTTCTTCTCTTTTCTTAGTCTCTTAATTTTTTTGCTGTTCTCTGCTGTTTCTTCCTCTGCATTAGAAGTACAGCTAATAGTTTTGCAGTGGCCAGACCATCAAATGGGCCAATTGGAGAGTTCAGTTCACTATGGGACTGTGAGTTTTGGGGGTTTTAAGTTACTACTTTGCTAGACTAGTATTATATGGGATGTTTTGAGAGAATATTCTCCAAAATGAAGTTTTTAAAGTCCAAAACTAGTATCTTACAACACAGCAAGTGCTTTACAGGCACACTGCATAGTTAACTCTCAAGCATCTCATGTATTATCTATCTTAACAGAATATTTGCACTGAAGCCATTTCAGGTCTTTAAAACAGATCACACTTACGCTCATTATAGGAGTTACTTCACCAGCAATGAGTTGCATCACAACGTGAAGGTATTTATGTGATTACTTCTTGGGAGGTGTTCATCCAAGTGTAAATTACTCTGCCTCAGAACAGATTTTAGCTGGTGTCGACAGCTTGGATGACTGGCACATTGTCATTTTCATAACACACCTAAAAGGAAAGTGCCAAAAGAACATAAGTGGCATTGGTGCAGCGAAAAATTTCCAGTAAAAATTTGTCTTAAGGTATATTGGTAGAAATAGGTCAGCTTCAGTTAATGCCTGGGATAAAACAGGATTCTAAACTAATATTTTTCATAGTTTTTTTTTTTTTTTGGGGGGGGGAATCTCCGTTCACATGAAAGCAGTGCATGGTGATGCTCTCATGGTATCATAAGCCTCTATAGTTTATGCTCCTTCTACTGCATATGTAGGGCTCTTTTCAGATGTCCCTGCACTACCCTTCCCCAGCTGTGCTGGTGTCATGAAGACAGCTTATTTTCTGCTCTAACCATTCTGTCAGAGGTGGTGTGGGGTGAAACCTCCATGCTGATGTGGAAGTTTTCCTCTGTTTTCCCCAAGAATACGAGGGATATGCAGTCACTCTGTGTGCCAACTGGTCAGTTTTGTTGCTGTCTTTCTGTTGTCCAGTTATAACAAAATTATGAAATTAAATTCCCACTAGTATTATGAAGAGTGGGGGTTAAGAATGGGAGACAAACCTCATTTATCACTCCATTCTTCTGGACAAGAGAATCACCACACTAGAGTGATGCTACATATGCTCCAGAGTTCACACATTACTAAACACATCTCACATGTACTTTATTAGCTGGAGTATAATCCAGCCATGGGATGCAGAATCAAAGTGAACCACACTTTGTAAGTTTACAGCTCAGGAAATGGAGAGAAGCTGCTTTCCTTCTGCTCACTAGAACAGAAAGCAGAAAATCCTTTTGAAAAAAAAGTTCATTCCAACCTCTGTTTTGGAAGTGTGCTGCATGTGATTTCATCCCATTAGCTGTGATGGTCACCATTCAGTCCTCTTAAGTGACGACGTGATGTACTGGTGGAAAGGGTTGTTTCCAGTGTTATGCAGATAAATCTTCCTATGAACACTTGACCAAGAACACACATGTTTTACAATGATGTCTGTTTAAAGAAACCAGCCATTTCCCCACAGTACTGTAAAATCTCTCTTGGTTTGGTTTTTTTTTGGGGGGGGGTTGTTGTTTTTGGTTTGTTTTTTTTTTTCTGGCAAGAGATGTGAAGAATTTGCAATTTCTATTACAATAGATTTTAATACAGAAATGGTTCACCCAGGTTTATTAACTGAAGGCATGTAGCCCACAGTTTTGTTTGTTTCATTTATTTAGCGTGGCATGGCTAGGTCCTGGAAGTAGCTTATATGAGGTCATTACCCTATTGATTAAATAGTGTGATGAAAAGGGCATGATAATACACTGCTGGGAGATTATTGCCAGACACTTTGCAAACAAAGCTGCTGAAAGGAGAGCAGTTGTGAGACCTTCAGTGTGGTGGGTAATTAGCAAGCAAGTAGGAATTAAAATAAAGGATACATGGTGTGATATAGTGATTATGTGCAGATAAGTAATGTTTTGAATACTCCCTTTTGGTAACTGTAATGAGAATACATCTTAGTACAGGAAATGTCTGCTGGGACTACACTATCCAGAATCCTTTAACAAGCTATGCAGTTTGTGTCCCTGACAGTGAAGAGAAAGCATGGAAGCAGTGCGGCAGATCTGCATCACTTTCTTTAAATCCTTGTGTCTGGGTCTTTATTTTCTTCCCAAAATCTCAAACTGATGTAATGCATCTTAGAGAAAAACAGTAGATCTGTGCTGTTTGTTTGGGATAGAGCACGATTTCTTTAAAGAAACCCAAACAGCCTTTCTGGGGACAACAATTGGTTCTGAACAAACCATTTATTGAGTGGGAAGCATCAGCTCTTGCAAGAAAGAATATGCACCTGTGGTGTAAAGGCAGTAGCAAACTTGTGATTCTTCCATTCAGGAGGGAACACTCACCCCTACCCCTCTCAGAAGCACAAATACTTACATGTTCCTGAACTAAATCAGGACATCTGGTCTATTCTGTGGCGTGTTTCACTTCAGCAACCCTTTCAGGCCTGCAAAACACAACAGATTAAAGTCTTTCTAGGCAGCACCTCAGTTGCATAATGGAGAATTAAATGAAAGTTTGCAGAATGTGGCACAGACTAACTGTAGAGAGAGATAGGTAGACATTGAAAGACATCTTGTTGGCCATGCATTGTTTCTTTGCCAAGTTTCAGGCACTTTTCGGTCATGAGAGCTGTCAGAGGATACTGAAAAGTTCATGAATTTTATTGTTAGTGCAATTCTTCAGGCCCCTTACCCACAGTGTTATAGACCAGAGAGGGAGAGCTACTGTCTTAGTGTCTTCTTTCAGAAATCTCAAGCTGCACCTTCAATGCACAGATTTAAACAGCCACAACAGCATTAACAGTCAGAGGGAAGAAGGCACCAGGGAAGGAAAAATAGTGAGGAAGGGAGAAGAGAAGAAAAGAAAAAGTGCTGTTGTGGGGGAATGCATCTACACAGGGCAGAAGGGGGAAGCAGCTATGATGAGGGCAAGCTAAATGGGGAATTCTTTGTCCGGCTCTATTAGCCATAATTTTAGTTCCTCTTTTCCATTTTTCAGCTTAAGTAAGCAAGCATATAGCCATGTTTATGTAATAGCTGGAGTAATGAAGATGGAATATACCAATTTGGGGCTAATTCTTGCCCCCAGGAGAGCACAGGGACTGCAGCTGTGCCCAACCCCTACTGAAAAGAAGTGGTGAGAACAGCTCCTTGTATCCAACTTCCCATTACATCCTCACTAGGGACCACCATAGCCTAGCCCTTAAAATAAATAGATGAGGTTAATTTTTCCAGCAGTAGAGCTGGTTTAGCAGCTCTCAGCACTGGTTCAGTTGTGCTCCCACTCAAGCTGATGAAGTGGTTTCCTTGGCAAGAGTTGGATCCAATGGAAAATCTTTGAAAAGTCCATTTATAGCCATTTTCAGTCATTGGGTTTTGAGCCCTGGGACTGTCTTTTGTTCTCTTCCTATTTGATATCTTTACCTTCCAGATTATAACAGGCAGGGTTTTCCTCTGCTTTTATCACTATGCAGTTACGTACTTACGGCCGCAATGTCCTTTCATTGGAGGGTGTGGGAGAAGCCTGCACCATGGCACATCTGACCACATCCTCTAAAATTGAGGTTTTGGCTGAACTAATTATTTTCACAGGTGGAAGAGAACAGGCAATGCTGCCTAAAGAGTGGGAAGATATGTGTATTTGTGAACATGTGTTTGTGTGGTTATACCATCTAGGAAGAGCAGAGCCAGATACACTTCTCCTTGGCTTTTTAATATGTGCAAATCCCCACTAAAGATGTAACTGGAGAAGTCTTATTTCTCTGCCTGAAGTCCTGCACTTGCCTGAGGTTTGGCATGCTGGGAATGCATCTCGCTACAGAAACCCTGCCCTCTTGAATTCCTGTTCTGCCATTCCCCAGATGATGCCCTTTGCTTTTGTGGGCAGGGGGGAAGTTGCCCTTCCTCCACATTGCTTGTTTTTGTTATACTAGCAGTATGAGGTACCCTTTATTTATAATCTGAACGTTAAGGATGTTGGGCCAATCTGGTGCTTCCAGCTGGCTGAACACTTCCTAGCGCTTTGGATGCCAGATATAACATAATTTATTGTGGAAAACAGTAGGGGTAATACACTTCTCGCTATCAAAGGTTAATGTAGAATATCAGCAGCTCTTCAGCAAGGATACATGTATTGTTGGATGGTCTGTGATTAGGGGTCTCATTAAAATAGAAAAACAAACTGCTTTCCTTTTTAACACTGCTGTTCATCCCCTTCTCTTTTCCCTCCTTCTCCTCAGCTATTTTAACTCCTTCATTGCATTATGCAGTTTTCACACATTACCTCAGGAGAAAAAAGCCATCATACTTTGTTTCTTTGGCATGAAACTGAGCAAACTAAGGGGGATTTCTTTTTAGTTTGTTTTAGCTAAAACATTCAGTTCCATGCCAAGAGAGAGAAAAACTGCTGAGTTAGTCAAGGCTGTAAATTGAACAGGTCCTTTTACCTCTAGAAAATATTAAAGCATCTTTCTGCCAGTGAGCTGGCACCCGTTGCTGGATCAAGTGTGACTATTAACGGGAAATTGGGAAAGTACATTATCACTTCAGTGCTGTCATTACCAGAGGGTTTCACTGAACTATGGCATTCAGGAAAGTGATACCCCAAAGACCAGAGAAAAATGGCACGCTTACAGCGAGGGAGGGAAAGCTTCAGACAAGGAAGTTGGAGATACATTAAGAGTTTGTGAAGGTACCCAGCATGGCAGACAAGTGGCTGCTTTATTAAAAAGGGATATGAGAGGTAAATTGTTACATTATTCTTCAAGTTTAGAAAGAAACTGATGCAGACTTTTCTAATGGGCTCATCTAATCAATTCTAGAAGATGTGAAACCTGTCAAGGCAAGATTGCATCTGCCTGAAATCATTAGGTTAGATTAGAGGTTCATTCTGCACCAAGGAAAACCCCCAAAGAGAGGCTTTTGTGGGGAACTTAATTTCTACCCAATAGAATAAGTTCCCTTTCCAGGGATTCTTCTGTTTGAAGTGGGATTTTTTTACACACCAGAAATACATAGTAAATTGCACTGATAGTTCAGTTAAAGAATATAATGGAAACTTATAGAATAATTAGTTAGTAAATGTTGTGGTTATTTAAGACATTAACTTACCACTTAACTCTGAGTGTTGCCAGGTCAGCAGGTGGGAAAGCTGCCCTCTTCCTCCAAAGCCATGCTGAATTCACTGGCAGTTTTGGCATCAGAGCCATAAGGAAGGCTGTGAACATTTTGTTATAGTTCACAGTCTAGGCTGTGTCTGACTTCCATTTTATGGGATAAAAAATGAGAAATAATACGTAAATTCAGTTTGTTTTGCTTCTCCTTTTCAAAGTTGTTTGGAGAATTGAAATAATCTTCCTGACACCCATGCAAGGTAAGCCTAGCTATCAGGTTTTACGGATGTGGAAACTGAGGCACAAAGGGGTGAAATAGTGATATTTGAAAATACAGGTGCCTAAAATGAGGCAACTTGAGCCCATGGGCCAAACAGCAGAAGTCCCGAGCTCCTTATTTCACTAGGAAACAAGGATGTTCAGCATATGAGTGGTGCAGGCCCTGAATTGACATGCTAAAATCTGAAGGCTGCAGAGCAAGGTATGTTTCCCCAGCCTGTGGTCAGACCACTAGACCAGAGCACTTCTGAATGATTGCCAGAACCTGCATGTTGTTTCTGGCCCTCTTCAGGATTTAGGAATCTGACATTTTTAATGACTTTTGCTCCCAGTTTACCTGCTCTTAGCTGAGTCCCTTAGCAATACACCAACTTTTTTTCTTTTCTTTTTTTTTCTTTTTTGTGAATGGTTTCCCTACAGGCATGATCAGTTTCATGAGAAAAACTCTATAGGAGCATGAAATCTATTTTTGTTTTTGTTTCCTGGGATAGGCTTCCCTCTGAGAGTTACTCATCAAGCAACATATTTGCTTTGCTCAGCACTATTCTGGTAGAAATATTTCTTGTTTATTTAGTCTTACACACGGTCTGACATTCCCTTGTTACCACAACACAGTAGACTGCGAGCTTGGAGTGCCCAGGGAATCCAAGATTATGGCCCAGAAGTTAAAAAATGAGCACTGATCTTAACTGTGTATCTTTTGGGGCTCTGGTCAGGGCATCTAATGGTTGAGTTTTCAGCTTGTCCTGTGCTCTGATGCCATGTAGAGCTGTGGTTGTCCTGGGTGTCATGAAAGGCACCCCTGGGGTTCACAACAAACATCCCCAACCTGGGGCTCCCAAAGAACAGATGTACCACTGTTGAAATAACAGTGGTTATTTCAACCAAGCACTTACTAATTTGACTAATACAGTTTCTGTCAATTCATAGTATCAGTAAGTTAAACAATACTGAGCTCCTATTTCATAGTTCTTAGAAAATAATCTATTCCCAAATTTACAGCAGAAAAGTATTTCCCCCCTGAGTTGTTTTCAGTGGGGCTTCAAAAGTCATTCAAATAATCAGGCTTTAATGCTGTGAAATTTTATCAAAGGGCACTCTTTCCCTGGACTCAGATATGAACCTATTTTGCCAATCAGATAAAACTTCCCAAGCTTTTTCCTAGCAGTATCAGTGGTTAACTTGATCTTACTGCACTGTAAAGGATTTTATGTTACAAGTCATTTTTCATAGAATCTCTTTGTTATGTTGGATGAACTCTGGACAGAGTATTTGTAAGAACATTTCCAGGAACGTTAATACCACACTGTAGTCTCCAATGAAATGAAAATGACTTAAAAAGGGTTTCTTTGAGATTAATAAAAGAGAGAATGTGTAATGAAAAGGGTTGATAGGGAAATGTTTAAGTGTATTAATAGGCAGAAGAAATACCTATTAAGCAGAATAATGTCTGTATACCAGCCCCCCATCCATTTTAAATTGGATATATTATTTTAGCTGTTGGGACTCCTTCCTTCCACCTTGTGAAAGCTGACAGTTTTTACTTACAGCCTGGAGCTAAATACTGCAGTGCCTCAAAATGGAAGATGAAACAGGCCAACAGGTTTTCTTTGTCTTTTGAAAAAAATGAAGTGTCATTTCTTCTCCCTCCCCCTCATCTGCCCCCCCCCCCCCCCCCCCCCCC